>JANFPS010000683.1:0-10282 GCA_024703675.1 Drosophila nebulosa | reverse complement strand
AGGAATGCGGTTCCTGGGTATCCAGATGTGCTTTTCTACTGATGCTTTTGGGGTCTATGTATACAGTTCACCCAAAAGAAATGATGAAGGGTTTTTATTTGCGGTTGTTGCTGGTAAATGTGGGGAAAACCCTTCTTTGGGGACACTACAAACTTTTAGGGGTGAAACTTTCCCCAACTTTTCCCGTGCGAATTTGAATTTTTTGAACCTTTTAAAGAAAAAAACCCCTTTTGGGAATACGAAAATTGCTGAACCCATTATCTGAATCCCCCCCAAAAGTCAGATAGGGCACATTTTCCGCTTAAAAAATTTCACATTTTTTCCTAAAACCCCATGTAACCTGTGACACAAATAAAAGGGAAGGGGTATGTAAAAAGATGTTTTACATAAAAAGTCGTGTCAGTTCCAGAAATAACGATTTTGAGAGGGAATGAGGAGATACAAAAATAGGGGTTTTAATCGATAAGAGATAAAGATATGTCTTCCCTCATGTGCGGTAATTTTTTAAATCGGGTTTTAGGAATCCCAGCGCCAAATGTGAAAGGGAATGACGCATTTAATCGAGAATTTTGGAAACGGAAAGGGGGAAAAGATCCCAGGAATTAGATTTAGTAGTTCAAAGGAAAGTAAACCCCCTTGAATTTTCCAACCAAAATTTAAATTTTATGATACTAAAAAAATTTTACCCCCGTGGAATTCCCCAAAAAAAGGAAGGTTTTTGATAAAATTTAATGAAGGGGACGCTGATTTATGGTTTGGACTGGGAAGCATTCCTTTTTTCATTTGTTTTTGCAACAGTTGGGCGAGATCCAAAAATAGCGGTTGCCCGGTTCCCTTTTTCTTTGGGAAATTTGCAGGGGACATTTTTTAGAAAGGGTGCCGTTTGGGTCATTGAGCATTCAAAATTTCCGTTAAAAACTTTAAAAATATTGAAGAAAACCCAAAAGTCAGCAATGGCCAAAGTTTAGCCCGCAAACGAAAAAACATCATCTGGGGGCAATGCACAAGCGCTAAACGTGCCCTTTAAAAAACATTACCGAACATTAAAAGATTTTCGCAATGACTCGAGATGTTTTTGGGGGAGCAAGATTTTCGGTTTGGCGATTCCCCCAAATACTGCCCGTATTTCCCAAATTTTTTAAAATTTTGGTTTTAAAAGGGCGCAAGGCTGTCGATCGTGATGCCCGCCTAGTCGGTTGAGGGAGATCTCCCCTTACCCTTTTTGGCCCCAGAAAAGGACCTTCTTAGGTGGAGGTAAATCCACATCCTCCTCGGGGGTCCCTTGGGGGGGGAACCCACCACTGGGACCAATACCTGACATTTTTTTTTTATTTCTTCATAAATTTGCCACTCGGGGTGGATTTGAAACTCATTAAATTTTTTTTTTATGGGTAAACCCCACAACCCCCACTTTAAACGGGGGCCTTTTAATTGCTCAACAAATGTTTTTCCCTTTTTTTATAGTCCTTTTTCCCTTTATTCGCCAATGAGGATGAAAAATTCGACTTTCAAATTAATTTTTGAGTTAAAAACCACTTTAATTTCACCGGATATTTTTTCTTTTGTATCAGCACTGATGGAGATTTGAATTCGAAAACCAAAAAACAAATCTTAAATTTTTTTTTTTGAAAACCAACACTTTTACATCCCAAATAGGAAAAAACCCCAAAAAAAAATTTTTTTTTTATTTTTTATTAAAATTTTTTACCAAAGCCATTAAACCCACAGGTTTTAACCCCCGGTTACACCAAAAAAAAAATTAAATTAGTATTGACAAGGGGAATTTTTTTTACATTTGGGAAAGGGAATACCACGCCCTTTTCTGCCCGACGCGAGAGTGATTTTGAAAAGATAAATGGGAAAATTTAAAAAAAGGGCTGTTCTGTTTTCTTTATTTCAAAGGAATTTTTTTTTGCTTTCGACTGTCGCCAGCTTTAAATGAATATTGGGGGTTTTCTACACAAACCCCGCCCTTATAATTAAAAATTGAATTTGCTGCTTTTTGCAGGAATTTTAGGTGGCCCAGCCCCCCCGGTCCCCCTGACCAAAATAGAATTATTGGGGTTTATAAAAGGGTTTCCCAAAAAAAACCCCCCCTTTTTTTTTTCACCCCCAAATTTAATTTTAAAAAATTTTATTCGCGCTGCTTTTTATCATAGGAATTTTTTGGATAGGTTTTGGCGGTCGCGATTACCCAGAATTATTGAATTTTTTCGGGACGTGCAGAACAAAAGAAAAAAATTTATTTTATAAAGTTTCCCGGAGAAATGTCTCATCATCCAATACAAAAAATTCTGGAAAGCGTTTCCCCAGAAATTTTGTTGTGTAACCACCACTTTGATTTTTTGAGGGGTTTTAAAAAAGAAATTTGACTTTTAAAAAAGCCCTTTTTAGATTTTTTTTTTTATTCATTTTTAATTAAAATTAAAATTTTTTTTTCCCAATTCGTTTTTTGGGAAAAACACACGTTTTAAAGGCAACTTATGGGGGGGAGGGGGAAAAAAAAAAAAATTTTTTTGAATTTAAGACGCGAGGGAAAAGACGGTCCCTGCCCCCCGGGCCACCCGGAAACCCCTGCCTTTTTCCTTCGGGGGAAGGGTCCCCCCTTCCCCCGGGGGGCAAAGGGGTTTTTTAATTTCCGTCCCCCCAAAAATGACCCCAAGACGTTGGGGTTCGCCCCTTCCATTTCCAAATTTTAAATTTCCCTCCGGTTTGATCCCCCTCCCCCCGTTTTCCCCAAACCGAAGCCACGGGCCCCCACCCCCCCCCGGGGCCCCCGGTTTCCCCCCTTTCCCCCCGTTTTTGTCCCCCCCCACCCCTTTTCCCGGGCAAACTTGATCCCCCTGCTCGCGGGCCCGCATTTTACTGCTGCCGCTTCTGCTCCCCTTGAAACCCCTGGCCCCTGTTGCTCGGGCCTGTTTGCTGGCCGCGCGCGGAGGGCTGCCTGCTCCCACCCGCTGAGGGCCTGTGTGCTTTTGTTTCCCCGTGCGGCTGTTTGCCCAGGGAAATGTTGTTAACTTAAAATTATATCTATATATAAAAAAAAGGTTTGGGTTGTTTCCCAAACATCTATGGTTTCCCAAAACCCTACTAAACCCCGTTTGCCCCCCAATTTTGGGCCACACTATGGAGAAAAACTGTAAAGTCGGTTTATGGCTATTTTTTAGTCGAATCACCCCCGCTGGGCCAAATAAAAGGGGTTTTTTTATGGGCGGTGCCCGGCACCCGACCGCAGCCCCAAATCTGCCTGAGGCGGGGGGGAAACCCCAAAACCAAGCGGGACAGGCCGCCCCCATTTAACATGTGAACCCCCGTGGAAGGAAACTAAATGTTCCTGATTACTTTCATTTAAAATCCCAAATTCCCCTCAAAAATTACCCTGCTTTAACAATTTTGGTTTTCCCAAAATCGAGAGACATTTTTTGTGATCGCCCCCGTGATGTATAGCCCTAAAAGGCCCCTCCCTCAACCCCGTTCTTCCAAAAAGTAAAGTATCGCGATAATTTTAAAAGGGAAAATTATTTAAACAAAATACAAATTATAAAAAATTTTTCATGTTTACAAAGGTATGTTTTAAATTTTGGAAAAATATTATTCCCAATTTTTGCCCCCAAAATTACAGATAATTGAAAAATTTATTTTGGGTTTTCATTTCCAAAAAGGAAGAACCCCCCTGTTTTAAAGTGCTTTAATTGTAAATTTTTTTTAAAAACCCGCGCCCTGTCAAAAAACCGCAGGAAACCCCCTGGGAGAAAAGACCCAAAAACCCCATATCAGCTGACAGCCGCCGCAGTCACATGTGAGCCACTGAAGGAAAAATTTGGGCCAGGGTTCCTGACCCAACTTTCACTAAAAAAAAAAATTCCCTTTCCCGAAAATTCCTGCTTTACAATTTTTGTTTTATCAAAAGACTTTTGTGTGATCGCGCCGTGTTTGTTACGTTGCGTTAGATCGAAATAATGCCCCCAAAAAAGCGAATTTGGGGCGTCTACTCGCAAAGCAGAAAAGCCCGAAGAAATGTTTCGAATAGGACTGAAGAGAACGGGGAATGGTACGGGGGAACCGGCTGAGGAGCAGGTAGAGGATGATTTTAAAACCCGCAGAAAACCGGCAGAGGTTGGGATCGGTTTTCCGATTACGGAGAGGCGGTTCAGTTACACATTTTCTTCCCCCCCCAAAAAATGAACCGATGGGCGAGGTACGAATCCCGAGCACAGAAAAAACTAGATCGACTTGGGAAGCCATCGTACTGCATTATGTGGTTTTGGGTTTAGAGCGGATTTCTTTTACATGGACAATTTTAGGGGTGTTCCCCTGTCGGAAACAGATAGTCTTTATATTTATGCCCAGAATGGAAAAACGAAAAAAAATTTTAGACCACAAGTATTAAAAAATTTAAGCATTTAAAACTTATGCTTTTTTTGTGTTCCTTTTTTCTTTTAGGCAACCACATTTCACAGCGAAAACGTGGCGGGGACAGCTAGTTTTAAAATATTTTTAAAAAAAAGTCGTGTTAGTAACCACTTTTTAGTCAAAAACGGGAGACAAAAATTTTGGGTGAAAATTGGTAGGGGGTAGCTTGAGCAGGAAAGGACATAGGAAATTTTATTCAACTTCAAATATTGAAAAACCAAAAGGTAATATTGCAAAAACACCAGCAATGAACAATGATTTTCTGTCTGGGATACAATTTTATAATTGTAAGAAAAAAAAAATTTTTTTTAAACTTTCATTGGGTTTAAGTGAAGTGAAGTTTAATTAATAAAGCCGGCCAAGACGATCGAATCTTTCCCGCAAAGCCGTAATGCAAGAAAAATACAAAATACTGCAATGAAAGACACGTGAACAGCGCCGCGATAGTGTGGCTCGACTTCGTGCTTCTCAATCACGAGAGTAAAGTGAAGCAGCTCGGTTGGCAATGCAGAATCGTCGAGCGAACAACAGTAGGTAACATATACATAATTTGGCGAACGTGTGGTGCCATCAATCCCCAATCACCTTAAATGGTCGATGGAAAGTGCTCTAAACGATATCCACGGAAATTTACGGCGGAGACTGTCACTGGCAACGCTGGGTATCCGCTGTATCGGCGACGATCACCAGAAGACAACGGTCGAACTGTCACAACGAAAGTGAAAAGAATGGATTTCGTTGTCGACAACAGTTTCATATTCGCCACATATTTCTAAAACGTTCAAGACACATTGCAACGTTGAGTACTGCAATTCAATTAAGTCCATAAAATATATTTGCAAATATGTCACGAAAGGCAGAGATATGGGGGTTTTTGGAAACACCTCCAGCAACTATATTGACCATTTTATTTGCAATCTGCCAAAGCGATCAGTTTGCACGAACTTTTCTTTACTCGGAGATTCCACGTTATTACACTTCGAATGCTTCATCCAAGAATTTTCACAGACGGAAGCAAGGTAATGCGGTTCCTGGGTATCCAGATGTGCGTTCTACTGATGCTCTTGGTCGTATGTATACAGTTCATCCAAAGAATGATGAATGTTTCTATTTGCGGTTGTTGCTGGTAAATGTGCCTGGGCCAACTTCATTTGAGACACTACGAACTGTTATGGTGTAACATTCCCAACATATCGTGCTGAATGTGAAGAATTGAACCTATTAGAAAACGATACCCTTTGGGATACGACAATCGCTGAAGCCATTATCTCTGCATCTCCAAGTCAGATACGCACATTATTCGCTATAATAATTTCGACATGTTTTCCATCAAACCCATGTAACCTGTGACACAAATACAAGGATGGTATGTCAGAAGATGTTTTACATCAAAGTCGTGTCAGTTCCAGAAATAACGATATTGAGATGAATGAGGAGATACAGAATAGTGCTTTACTCGATCAAGAGATCGAAGATATGTCTTACCTCATGTGCGGTAATTTATTAATCAGGTTAGGAATGCCAGCGCCAAATCGTGAAATGAATGACGCATTTAATCGAGAATTGGAACGGAAACGTGAATATGATCACCAGGAATTAGATTTAGTAGTTCAAAGGAATGTACCCCTGTTGAATTACCAACAAATTGAAGTTTATGATACTAAAAAGAGTGTACCCCTGTTGAATTACCAACAAAAGGAAGTTTATGATACTTTAATGAAGGCGATCGCTGATGATGGTGGTACTGGCAAGACATTCCTTATGTCATTAGTTTTAGCAACAGTTCGGGCGAGATCCAACATAGCGGTTGCAGTTCTTCTTCTGGAATAGCAGGCACATTGTTAGAAGGATGTCGTACGGCTCATTGAGCATTCAAATTGCCGTTAAATCTTCAAACTATTGAAGAACCAACAGTCAGCAATGGCCAAAGTTTTAGCAGCATCGAAAATCATCATCTGGGACGAATGCACAATGGCGCATAAACGTGCATTAAAAGCACTTAACCGAACATTAAAAGATTTACGCAATGACTCGAGATGTTTTGGAGGAGCAATGATTTTACTGTCTGGCGATTTCCGCCAAATACTGCCAGTATTTCCAATTTTTGAATATTTTCGGTTTTAATTGTCGCAAGGCTGTCGATCGTGATGCCCGCCTATGTCGGTTGAGGGAGATCTCCATTATCCCTTTTAGTCCTAGCAAGGACCTACTTAGGTGGAGGGGGACTCCCCCAATCCCCCACCGGGGGAACCTTGGTTGGAGCCCCAAACTGGTGACCAATACCTGCACATTTTTTTTTTTCTATTCTTCAAAAACTTGCCACTCGCGGGGGGGGTTTTGGGACACTCAAAAAAATTTTTTTTTATGGGTTTAAACCGGGCCAAACCCGCCAGGGTTCACGAGTGCCTTAATTTTGCTCAACGAAGGGTTTTTCCCCTTTTTTTTTTGGGCCCTTATTCTTTTAATTTCCCCAATGAGGATGAAAAATTCGCCCTTTCAAATTAACTTTTTAAATTTCCCAAACCACTTTAATTTTTCAGCGGATTTTTTCTTTCTTTTGTATCATGCATTTGATGGAGTTTTGAATTGGGAACACAAAAAATAAAATCTTATTTTTTTTTTTTTTTGGGAAACCAAAACTTTACCCCAACCCTGGGGGCAACAAAAAAAAATTTTTTTTTTTTTGTTATTTTTTTAAATTTTCTTACCTATCCCCATTCCCCGGACGGGGTTTTTTTAAACCCCCCGGTTACAAAAAAAAAAAAAATTTTAACTTTGTATTGACAGAAAAATTTTATTTTCTTTGGGCAAGGAAAATCCCCACGACTTGCCCTTTTTGACGCAAAGGAGTGTCTTGAAACGAAAACTGTACTTTAAAACCCCAAGGGCTTTTCGGGGGGTTTTCTTTTTTTAAAAAGGAATTTTTTTCTGCTTTGCGACTGTCCCCAGTTTTAACCCAGAATTATTGTTTTTTGCTACACAAACACGCTCGGAAAAAGATCCCTGTTTTGGGCCCCGGGTTAAAACTCCCTTTTCCCATTCGAGGGGGCCCACCTTGCAGTACCCAAGGATTTGATTTCCTTTCCCCCCAAAAGGGGGATCAAGGCTTTGGTTCGATCTTTATATTATAATAGTTTTTTTCCTCGTTCGTTTCTCTTGGGGTTTCTCCCCCCAGCCACCTCCGGTTTCGGCCTTTGGCCCGTTTGCCCAAACCCCTGCCCCGGCTCCCTCCCCTGCCCCCTTGCCGCATCTGCTGCCGCAAAAAAGCCTGCTGCAACTGGCGCTTTTCCCGCCTCCCCGCAATTTGGCGCGGGTTGAAGGGCTGGGGGGGTGTCGCTAAAGGGCTGCTGCTTCTCCGGGCTCGCTGACGCTTTTGTTGCCGCCCCCCTACTGCTGCTCCCCGCTTCTGCTGCTGGCGCTTTTTGCTGTGGCGTGCTGTTTCCCGGGTCGCTGATGCTCCCTGCTGCTGCCCCCCGCTGAGCTGAGCGGGATTTTTTAAATCCCGGGCTGCGGCTGATGGCTGCGGGCCTCTGATAGCTGTATTGGTTTTTAACTTGTATGTATAACCCGGCGAGTTGAGGATTTCAGGGATTCCTGTTTCGCGGATTCCATTTTTTGCCTTACTTTTTTGTAAACTGGGGGTTTGTGCGGGCGAGTTGCGTGCTTTCATTTTTGAAGGGCAAAAGGAAAAAGAGACGGGAATTTCTTTAAAAACCGCACCCCCGAGCCTAAAATTCGTTTTGACAGCCTATACTGTCACCCGACATATCTATTGAAACAGTTCTACATCTGCTGATATTCTTTACTTAACACTAATAAAATTTCCCTTTTAACATTTGGGGTACAAAATTTTCAAATTTTTAGAAAGGGCCTAATTAAAATTCCGACATATATATTTGAGGGGTTTACAGAGTTCTCAATTTTCCCAAGAAAAAGTAATTTCCAACGGGAAACCTTTATCTTTGGTGGAAAATGGCCCTGCGCTTCATTTTATGGGGTTGATCAAAAACTAACAAATTTTTTTCCCCCGAATAAGAAAGGGCCCCAAAAGGGTTTCACTGCCAAATGAACGCAAGGGAAATTTTTTTTTTTGTACTTAATAAGGGTTTCTTCCCTCAGGTAATGACGACTGGCGTAAGAAAAGGCTTTTCACTTGGGGAAAGTTTGGGATTTTAAAAAGGGCGCCCAGGGGGTAATTGCTGCATCTTGGGGTTTAAAAAAACGTTTCTTTTTAAATTTTTTTATTTAAAAGTTTGCGTTTGAAATTTTTTCCAAAAAGGTTTTTTTTAGTGGTTTTTTTTTGCCGCAAAAACCCCCAAAAATTTTCGATTTTACACTAGGACCCAAGAAATGAAATTTTTCCTGTGTTCTATTTTTTTGGGATAGGGAAAAATCATAAAAAAAAAATCTTTCTTGTTGGGGGCTAGTTTTGGGCCCCTCAAATAAAATCACGAAAATGTACAGAAAAATTAACCCCTTTTTTGAAAAAAGTCAGATTTGGAACTTTAAGGGTTTTGGGGGGGGGGGGATCTGAGTCTTTTTCAAACAGCCAGGTGTTTTTGGAGAGATGTCGAAAAAATTATTATGTCGTCCAGAAACAACAAATAGAACTTACAGGGAAAAAGAACCCGGGATGGGGGACAACTATTTAAAATTTAAAAACAAAAAAATTTTAAGGGTGGCTTAAAAACCCAAAACAAAAGAGGGTATTTAACATTTTAAAAAACCTCAAAGGGAAAAAATTAATTTCCCCTATCTTTAGATACTTTTTACCCAGATAAAAAAATAAAATTTTGACAGAAAATTTTAAAAAGAGAAAACTATTTTTTTACAACCCAAAAACCCTTTTTTAATTTTAAAAATACCCAAAAAAAAAAAGTAAAATAAAAAATAAAAATAGACTTTTTTAAAACCCAAAACCAAAATGTAAAAACACTTAAAATATGCGGAAAAAATTTTTAAAATAATTACATTTAAACCCCAAAATGGAACATTTGGGAATTTTCCAAAAAAATAAACCCTTTAAACAAAATTTTCGTAAACAAAAGACTTTAAAATTGTGGGGCCCTTTCAATTTAAAAGAAAAACCATAATAAATTTTTTTTCCTTTGGGCCCAGAGGGCCCAAAAAAATATCAACCCGGATAGAACCTATTTTCCCTTTTTTTTAAGGAAAATAATTAACGAACACACCCAAAAAATTTTAATTTTCCTATAAAAAGTTTTATTAAATATTTAACTATAAGTTTAAGGCTATGCCATAAGTATTAATAAAATTTAAACAATAAACACCGGAAAAAACCTATTTTTTCCCCTTTATTTAAGAGATTTAATTTTAAAGAACACACCAAAAAATTAATTACTTAAAAATAAGTTTTTTTTACATATTTTAAAACTATAAGTTTAAAGGCTATGCCTAAGTATTTTTAATTTAAAACAAATTTTTGAAACAAATAACAATCGTGCTCCCACAGAAAACCCGGAAATTATTTAAAATAATTTATCCGCTTTATAAACAAAATTTAGGGGTCCCAAACTTTTTTCAGCCCCGGGAAAAAAAACCTCCCCTATATCACAAGTATTTCCCCTGAGGACCGGATATTTTTTTTTTTGGGATGGGGGGGTCATAATCCAAAACCTTTAATCATACCCAACAAATTTTTAATTTTTCGCCCCCCCCCCCCAATTTTAACCCTTTACCCGTAAAAAATCCGTTTTTTTTTTTAAAAAAAAGGGCACTTGAAATAATTTTTTGTCCCCTTTAAAAAACAAAAAACGTGAGAACCTAATTTAACAAAATTTGGGAAAAACGGGCCAAAAAAAATGCCCTCAAAAATCGATCACACCCCTTTAAGGGCTTTACAAAACCT
>JANFPS010000682.1:0-10283 GCA_024703675.1 Drosophila nebulosa | reverse complement strand
GTGCTTCAAAAAGAAAGCAGGGTTACGCTGTTACACAACCAAATAACCCATTGTTAAAAGATTAAATTTCACGATCCTGAAATGAGCAGTAAAAACCCCACACGAGCATTTTCCCCATACTAGGTGAGGGTAGATAAAAAGTCATCTCGGAAATGTTTGCGATTTCCAGTGAGAAAACGCCAAATGTATTCTTTCCAAACCAAAATTTCGTTTAAACTTCGTTATAAATTCAGGATCAGCCATTTGTATCCTGATACCCCAAAAAACGACGATGTCCCGATTTTCTCTGAGCAAAGGTACAGTATTTTTTTTAAACTGCACATCAGCATCAACAATGAGCAAAAACCCGAAGAATTTCAAAAGGAGAAAAAAACCCTCTGGTCGTTCCCCCCTTGTGTAAGAGATGGAAAACGCGAAAGTCCCGGTTTTTGAATCACCGCCCCAGATGAGTGACAGAAGAGGGCAAGTTATGATTGCTCCTCGAGAATTTCGTACGTATTCTAGCGCCGTTGGTCTTTTTCGCTGATCATTGAAAGTGCAGAAAGAGCGGGATTTCCCCTTTAAACCCTTTGGCAGACTTGATGTGATGCAGTTATAACTTGAGCAGATTTCCTTAGATTTAGTGGAATGATGGGGCGCTTGCAGTTGCGATAGATTGACCCAAAAATGTACTTCATGACGATGTAAAACAAATAACGGGGTTTTCGTAGCGATCTTTTAATGTTTTCAAGAATTTTGCAGTTGCCCGCCATAAAGTTGTTTGAGTGTCGCAGTACCCCCGATTAGGCAGATTTTACGCTATGAACTTCTGTGTACTTTCATGCCATTCCTAATGGCAGTAGCCCTTGGTGACGAAAATAGTTTTGGGGGAACCTTTGGGGTGTATGCAAGACTACTTTCGCATCTGTTCCGAATTTTCATGGGCAAGCGACCATCTATGTATTCCAAAAATGCGGGCTATTCGGCGGGAATGGGGCCGCACTCTTTTAACTTGCCATTTGGGCCCAGCCAGCCCTTATATCTTGAGGCGAAAAAATTTAGAAATAATTTTTAAATTCTTATTATATATACTACATACATATATAACACGATCCTCCTAAAGTTTGGGCTAGTATAGCATCCCTAGGGTATGTTTTCTTTTCCAGTTCATTCTATTATTGTTTTTAATTACCCTTTTATCTTGGCGTATATTTTATTTGACCCAAAAAAAAAATGTCTTTTTAATTTGATTCGTATTCCCTTACAATAACGTCCCCCCAAAACTGATATTTCTGCGTTTAATCAAAAAAAAATCTTTTTTAAAATTGCCCTTAGATCAAAATTTGTTGATTTTAAATTTCCCCCTACAAAACTTAACTGTTTTTACGGAGTTTTCTGCTTACCTTTCGTAGAGGGTTTGAAAGGTTTGATGCTACTATTTCTCTGATTATTTTAAGCCCTCCGTGAAAATTGCGCCCTTTTATTATAACCGCACATCAATAATCCATTGTCAAAAAATTCCCAATTTGCGTAGTAATGTATGTGAGCTTTTATCAAAAAATACTTCCCCCCTTTAATGGATGTTAAGGGGCCCTGCGTAGTCTGGGGTTATTCTACTCCATACTTTTCTGTCGTTTCCCCCAAATTAGTGGGCTTTCTCTGGCTTACTCTCGTGTTTTGACAGGGCATGCCTGTTGATCAGTTTTTTTAAATGTTTGCCACGCCCCTTCCCGCCCACCTAAATTAAAAAAAAAAAAAGTTTTTTATATAAAAATTTTTTCTTTTTTAAAATCACTTGGACCTTTGCAATCACAAGTCCATATAAAATTTCCCAAAGGTGTGAAACGCTAACTCTTTAAAATACGGGCCAATAAAATCCTTTTTATTAACATTGAAAACTTCCCAAAATAATTGTCCCTTTAAAGTAAAAAGCTGAGGGGCAAATTCAACTTCAAATTTGGGCCCAATAAATCACACCCAGAAAGGGTCATGAAATTGGCTACAAATTTACTAAAGGACATTTTTTGGGCTTCAGTTTTAAATTTTCATTCAAAGAAAAAGTCCCCCTTTTAACTCAAATAAATAATATCTTTTTTTTTCTTTTGGAAGATCATTTTTTTAATTTTATTAGGTCACAAGAGTAGCAGGCAGAAGAAACGTTCCGACCCTACATATATTCTTGGTTAGCATCAACAGCCGAGCAACAACAGTCCGTCTGAATAACGCCTATATTCCGGCCCTGAAATTCGGAAAAAAAAACACTTTTTCCCGCAGTATTAAATTTTAATGGTTTACTGTCTTTGTATAGACTGATTACTGCTTTCACTTTATACAAATTTGTTGTCGTTTTTATCGGTTTTTGCAAATCTGCTCTTTAAATCTACTATAGTAATTTGATCATTTAGTAAACTATCAGTTTCTTCAAATCGCCCCATTTTTGGCTATCATCATTTTTTTTAACTGGATATTTTTTTTTAACTCAATTTTTTTTTCTTACAATTTGAAAAATTTCCACTTTTAAAATATCTCCCTAACACAACATTGTATGCCATCGATCCGTTTTCACAACCGCAATTTAAAAAAAAATTCTTTCTTCATTAAACGAAATAAGTAATTTTGCTCATTAAAAATTCAAAATTGAAAAATTCAAAAGATGTTTTTACGCAAAATATTTTGATGAAGCTGATTGCACTCCCGTAAAATAAACTTTCGTTAGATTTTGAACAAAACGTTTTTTTGCAGTCGCTGTTAATTGAGTTGAAATTTAAAGTTACTGTTAAAATCGTCTTTGGAGATAATGGATTTGGTTTCCGATTTTGCCGAACGCAACAAAGATAATGAGTAAAATTGAAGCATTGCATGTACGCCTGCTGCTTAAGTTGGGCATCGGGAATCTGCTCGATGATATTGTCGGTCAACTTCTCGTCATCTATGCAAATGTGGCCTGATAGGAGCATTTTTTCTTTCTTATTTTGCTTTCCTCAGCGTGAAAAGCCTCTGCCAGTTTACCTAACAATTGCGTTATTGGCATTAGTCTGGAATGTAGCTAGACCTCAAGATCTTATAATTTTGACATTACCAATATACGTACCATGTTCACGTTGAGATTGTACATCTTAACAACGGCGTTTAGCTGTGGTGTTCGATTTATTAATATTTATCATATTTCTAAATACTGGAATCATTTCCTTCTTCAGTGTGATAAATTTGCCCTTCTCCAGTATTCGAATTTGGGGAAGGAGATTCCAAAGAGTACGGCACATGTTGGTTGAGAACTACAAAACTGCCTTGAGAAACGTATTCTTCATCTAAACCAGTTTCAACTGGCGACGCAGAAGATGCAACTTTGTCGCTTCGTGGTTTGATTCTGAGAACTGCGTGCTTTTTGCAGCGCCGCCAGACTCAAGTTTGCCATCTCGCTCACTCTCATTGTTGATTTCGAATCCACCAACAGAGCCTTTGATTTCGTCTGTAGTTTCGATGTGAGCATCTTGGGCATCCAGGCCTGATTTATATTTGCCCTCCACGGGCATCATCCTAGGGCTTCTGGAGGCGCCAGATTAAGTCTGATTTGCTTTTTTGTTTTGTATGACGTACGTTTTGCAATGAAAAAATAACCTTTTATTAAAACAAAAAGAAAAGAGAATCTTTTATTAAAATAAAAGAATATTTATTAAAATAAGACCAAGCATTCTCAGGCAAAATAAAATCATCAAGCACAAATGGGTAAGGCAAGGCAAGGATATGAAAGTCAAAGGTTAGGCTTATCTATGTATGTGGAGTCTAGAAAGCTTAGATTCAGTCCCCTTACATTCTGATGGGCCATAATCAGGGATGAAATTAGTTTTTTCGGCGGAACAGGTAGTTATGGTGAGTAATACTATCCACTTAAAATTTTTGAAAATTTAAAGAGAACAAACATCATGTTATTCAGACTCCAAAAGAATATTATCAAAAGGTGTATTGCAAATATACGACCAAGTTCTTTTTTTCTTTTAAAAAATAGATAGGATACTGCTTCAGCCAAATTTTTTAGCATTTAAAAAAGTTTGTAGTAGGAAAAACTCTCGACGTGAAAAAAGTTTTTTTTAAAAAGGTGTTTAATGAATTTAAGTTTAAAAATGACAAAGGATGGGTTAAACTTTATAAAACGTAAAAAAGGGAACCAAAGTCTTGAAAGTATTATGCAGTTTGTGAAGAAAAATGTGGTTTGGGGGTTGTTCCTGGTATTTGTTTCCCCCAGTTGCTATAACTTTTCCCGGGGTAAATTTTTCAACGAAAGAAGCTTCTCTGCTTAGTTGGTAAAAAAAAAAACTTGATCGACCGGGCGCGAATAGACAAAACCCCTGTGCATTTTCTTTCCCTACCAGGGGAGCTAACCGCTCGACTTAAAAGCTCGAATAACTTTGTTGGAAAATTCGAAACGAATTCCTTTTTTTTGCTCTCTAATCACTTCATGATGGGTATTTATAAAAGAAAATAAACAAAAATAAAAAAATTATCATAAAATCGTTCAAAAAAAATTAACGTTTTTTTTTAAACTTTTCCTTGAGAAAAAAAATTTTTAAAAAGGGGGGGGGCCCCAACCTTTGCTTCTTGATACGGGAAACTACCATCTGGGCTAAAATTTTTCGCCGCCCCTGCTGCCCCAGAATGTTTTGAGCAGATCCCCTGAATGGGAGGCCCTTTTTTTTTTCGAAAGTACTCTTTTACAAAAAGATGTTTTGGCCCAGAAAATTTATTTTCTTTTCAGTCAAAAAATTAGCATTATTTAATGACTATATGTTTCCTCAAACCAAAATTTTGTCCTCCACACGTTATGGAAAATCTGCCCCTGAATATGTACATTACTTTTCGGAAGTTGGCTAGATAACCCTCAAAACAAAAAATTTGTTTTTTTTTGCAGTGAGGGGGGCCCGAGAGCCCCGGGGGACGCTGCCTGCTGAAACGCTAACGTTTTTAAGGCTTTCTGGTTATAATTTTATTGGCAAATTCATGGGGTCGACGATTGGCAGGTCGCGGAAACTACATGATATCGCCGGGCATTAAGGCGAATCGCTACTTTTTTTTCACATATGATAAAACATTTTTAAATTTGGTGGTTTGCAAGTCCCCTTCCAAACCGAATATCCGTAATTTTTAAAGTGCCCTTTTTTATGTTTTGTTTTGTAGTTGTTATTCTATAATTTGGGTGACTTTATTATATTAATATTTATTACTGGGAAACAAGAAATGAATTTTGATCTGCGTACACACTATTGAAGTCTACATACGAAAGGTGGCTCTAATAGGTCCGAAATTTAGATTCATCCCGTGGGCAGTGGACGAAGGGCAGCGACTTTGATGTGTCAAGATTAAAATCTGTATGGGTTGGATGCCGTTACATCATTTTGTTTTTAATTCACTTTTACCCTATGGTCAAGATAAAAAATTTTTTTTGAAGCAAACAAAATTTTTAAGAATTACTTCTATTCCAACTAAAACTTAACCCAAAAGATTACTACGTTATTTTTAATTCAGTACTCAAAGACCTTCTTTGCGCGACTTATAAAACGCATTCTCCCGCTAAAACGACTCCTCGTCGAGTTTTTTAAGCTTAACGCAGGAAAGAATCCATTATAAAAAAAGTAGTCGTTTTCCCGACTAAATTCCCCGTCAAAGCGCCCCTTTATTCATTTTCTTAGTTTGTTTTAGCTACCCCTATCTATTCGCATGAAAAACCACACACATACCAAATATGCATCTCACTCACTAACCCGGCTGCCCCCCCCTTAAATTTTCCAGTAAATGTTTGCGCGTAAATTTGAAATTTTTTCTTTTTGGTTTTTAAAAATTAAATTATTAAAAAAATAAATGTGTAACAAATTTATCAAATATTTTTTAAATATTGCGTGGGAAAAATCATTGTTTTAAATTTCGGGGGCGGAAGAGGGCGTGAAATAAACTTGATCTGCGTAACACTTTACGAGTCTGCATCCCACTTTAGTGACTCTAGTTTATATTTTCCGAGATTAGGTGTTCAAAAAGCTACGAGGCGGGTTGACGGACGCAGAGGGACGACAGACAGACAGGATATATCGTCGGCGTTGTTCCGTTAAAAATAATCATTTATAGGGGGGGAAACGTTTCCTTTTGCCTGTTACATTATCAAAATCCAATACAAAACCCCTAACATAAAAATTTTTCGCCCCCCAAAAAATTTGTAACTTTTAAAATAAACACCGTTTTTTTAAACAATTGAAAACTTCAAATAATAAATTGTCCCCTAAAAACAAAGCGTGTGAACGCTAACCAAAATTAAAATTGGGGGCCAAACAAATCGCATCAATACGATCACGCCACTAAAGGGCTCCAAGTAGATATAATATTACTTTAGACATTTTGTACTCACTATAAGTTTTTAAATTTTCGAATAAAAACCCGCTTTAAATCGAACAAAAAATCTTGTTTTTTTTTTTCCCTTTTTAATTAGAAGCTGTAAATTTTATACCCCCTTTTTCCCGGGCAGGGTATAAAAAAGCAAATGGGTAGAATGCGTATTTGTGATTGGTATTTAGCTGATATTGACCATACAGAACAAACGGGTGACGAAACACCATCTCACGTATCAAGTGAGCATAGAACCATGAAGGGATGAAGTAACCTTTCTGTTTTTGAGCAACACGGAAATTCTTCAACTACTAAAGCTCTTTAGCTTCTCAGGTTCGGGGCTGGGCCTACGCTTTTCTTTTCCCTTTTTTTTTAGGGTTTTGAAAAATTAAAACCCCCTACCAGAGAGAACAGAGAAGTCACTTGAATATTAAAAATATTTTTTTTAATATATAACTCCTGGATTGCTTATTAATTCTAATGATTAAGTAAAGATACAAATATTTTACCTTTTTTTGTTTTCCAGATATTCTGCGCATCGACCTAATGTGGATCTTACCCAATCTTACTAAACTATGCCTCAATTGTAACAATATTGAAGTTAAAAGAATTAAACTTAAGTTTTAATTTCATAGAGAAAGTCGAAAATCTTAATACCTTAGTTAACCTGGAAATCTTATCTCCTTTTTAACAATCGAATTGAAACTATTAAGAATTTGGACGCTCTAGGAAAGCTTGTGATATTAAGTTTGGGTAACAATTTAATCAATTCCATTGAAGGTGTAAGTAGTCAAATACAAAATAACTTGATTTATTTTGAATTGCTTGATATATTTTGGTAACCAAAAGGAAAAACCACACTACATAATTTCGCCACTAGAAATTATATCCATTAGCGGCTGTGATCTTTCTTTTGAATTAGAATTAAAGTTGCGCTCTTCTGATTCTTTTTAGTTATCGTTGTGAAACTCTTTAGCTTTTTTAAAATCTAGTACAAGTACTGATTTTAATTTATTTTCCGGAGACGATGGTCAAGTTAATTGAATTAAGCATCATAGATCCAAATGCAGAACTAATGCTAAATATATTGCTCAATTAAAAGGTATGATGGCAACATGGTCCTAAAGCAGCCGAACATAAAGAAGTCAAAAGTGTATTCATTTGTCCCGTTTCCCCGACTTACTTGCCAACAAGCCATTCAGACACATTAAAGGTCCGTTTTTTTATGAACTCAATGTCATAGAAATATTATACTTGCCTCTTAAAAGAATGATAGACTCTCGTAAAACCATTGACGGAACTACTTCTAAGTCAAATGTGGACGCCAGAATGTCCGAGATCCAGTAAACGTTCTGGACTACAAACATACGCCGGGTGTTGCCGTCTCGAGTTGTGGCATGTGCAAAATTTAGCGAATCGAGTCAGCACCGCCTTTAATGGGTTCCTTGCCGGACGATCGCCTAAAAGCGGGACTTTTCCGAGCCGCTATTTCTTACAGTTAGCCGATGTTGCCTGTTTACTTTTAGAATTATTTAACTATTTGTAGTATGTTGTATAGTATATATGTACATACATAGAATTGGGTACTTTAAAGTAAACATTCGCTTTTTTATAAGCACTTGGACACTTGAAATAATAATTGTCCCCCTCAAAATCAAAGCGTGTGTACGCTAACTCATAATTAAAACACAGGCCACTAAAATCCGTTTTATTCATAAATTAACATTTGAAATAATGATTTTCCCCTAAAAATCAAAAGCGTTAGAACGCTAATTTAACATTAAACGCCAATGAAGGGCTCACAAATCTAGCGTATAATTATTAATTTAAAACATTTTTTTACTTCAGTTTTAAGTTTTCATTCAACGAATAAAGACCCCGTTTCAACTCAAACAAATATTTTTTTTCCCTTTTGGAATTACAAGATATTAATTACATACTCAAAAACTAATCTTTAGGAGAACAAATTTTTTGTTTTTCAAGTTTTATAACCTACTAAACTCAACTTAAATTTTTACATAAAAGTTACCCATGGGTAAAAGGGTGTATTGTAGGCAGATCAAGTTTATTTTAAATTTTTGCACACCCCCTCCCGCTACTGAAATTCGAATAAAAGTGATTTTCTCCCGAAATATTAAAACTATTGCACATGTGGTATACATATATTAGCTAAAAATATGTATGGGCTCACCAA
Organism: Drosophila nebulosa; assembly: GCA_024703675.1. Classification (NCBI taxonomy): domain Eukaryota; kingdom Metazoa; phylum Arthropoda; class Insecta; order Diptera; family Drosophilidae; genus Drosophila; species Drosophila nebulosa. Next base: position 1,741 of record JANFPS010000682.1, on the reverse strand, counting down.
ATTTCATGAAAGTCGGATAACAAATGTGGCGAATCTTCTACCTGCGTCAGTAGTGGGTGGATATTTTTCAATGACGTGGTTTTTTTTATGGTCAGGCAGAAAGCCTTGATCAGTGCACTTGTGACCGAGAAAAGTAATTTAAGGTAGTTTCCTACACAAATCGAAATCATGTGATTTTCGGAACAATCGATGACTTTTAAATCATCCATGTACATGAATGCTTGTGAAGTACTACGTCCAGAAAAAGCTACTGTCATCATTCTTTGAAAAAAATTTGGCGCTCTTTTAAAGTCATACGGTAGTCTTGTGAATTGGTACGAGCCAATGTTTGTTAAATAAAGAAAGCAAGTCGCCTCACCGGCTTGTATATACCCTGTACCAATGCGCCCTTTATTCACTCTTCGCTATAATTGTTTGATGACCTATCTCTGTCTCTATTTCGCATGCGAAGATCACAGTTATATCAATCGTATGCCATCTAACTCACTCAACCAACTGCCGTCCCCTTGACATTGCCAGTTAAAAGTACGTAACCTGGTTTTCATCCGATTTTTATGAAATTTGGTAAGCCGATATATATTATTAGCTTATATATGTATATCACATTTGCAATATTTTAATTATTGCGGGGAAAAATCCCTTTTTTCCGAATTTAAGGGGCGGAACAGGGCGTGGTAGAAATTTGAAATAAACTGGATCTGCGTACACACTATAGGAGACTGCATACCAAATTTGTTGACATTAGCTCTTATAGTCTCCAAGATCTAGGTGTTCATACCGACGGACATGGCTATATCGACTAGACTGTTGACGGTGATCAAGAACATATATACTTCCTTCGGCTGAATTTCGGCTCGAGTTTTTCTAAAAAGTTCGCCCCAATGTTGAGCGGGTTCACAGAGATTGAGAGTCGAGTCTGTGTCTTTCCTGTCTGGTTATAATAAAATTTTTTCGACTTTTAAACCACAATTGTTTTATAAACCTCTCCTGATTTCTGCTTAAATCACCTGCCGAAGAGCCTTTCCCTTGGCCCCTTGGGCGGGGCCAATCAAAGCCGTGCTGTACAACAATCAAATTAGTACACAAAAACATCTTATATTTGAACTAACTATATATTATCATATATATCATATTATAAAAAATTATACCACTTTTATACTTGGTGTACTGTGGTCAAACACCAAATAATAAGTAATTTCTGGTTAGTCTCTTTGCAATGAACAGGAACGATATCCTTGCCCTGTACATTTGGTGTGTTAAAAGGTATAATGATGTTCTTTGCTATACCTGCGAATGTGTTGCACACCAGATATAAGCATATTAAAGCACTACAGTGTTAATCGGACGAACTCTAGTTTCGAGCAAAACAATCGGTCGGGGAAGTTCGTTAAACAACAATGCACGTGCGCTTATGCCTACTCCCTTGAGAATTTGTTGCATTGCTTCCTGTAGTTGCACTCCATTGAGGTGGGAGCCTTGCACCCACTTGCCGCTTTAGGTTTCTTGTTCTTGCCAGGATTACGGCCCATAAACCGCAAAAGCCGTGCTTGTACTTCTGTCGTCGGTTTTCTCTCACTCAATCGTTTTTAAATAATTGCTGCTGGTTTTGGCCAGACCAGAATTACAGACATGAGCGGTATGTCTCGAGTCTTGAAATGTTAGCAATCCAGGTTCAAGCGTACAATTCTTGAACTCTTGCGATTTCCCCAAAGACAATTGATGTGGCAGGGGGATTTCTACT
>JANFPS010000681.1:0-10295 GCA_024703675.1 Drosophila nebulosa | reverse complement strand
AAGGTTTTTTTCTGTGTTTTTTCGGGCGCACCTTTTTTAATGATGCCACACTTACACTTTTAACTTGGCTATGATTTATGGTTGCATTTTAGCCCAAAAGGGTGACAAAAAAATGTTGCCAAAGGACCACAGAGAAGCTAAAAAGGAAGTTCTTTTGCAACAATAAGGCCTTAATCAGGCACAAAATTTTTTTGTCGTCTTTATTTTACCCCATTGTGAATTGTGACAAATTAAAAAAAAAACGTTTCTTTAAATCTTCTAAAAGCTTAGATTTTCAAAATTTGCGAGAGTGGAACTATTAATTGAGCTCTTTGTTTGAAAGAAATCAACCCAAAAGAATACAAAAACAATATAGATATGTTTTAAAATGGGATCTATAAAATGTCTATCAGACTATTATTATACAAAAATGTCCTGGATAGAAGATAGCTGCTCGATTAAACATAGAAACAAGCGCAATAAGAGAATGAGAAACTAAAATGAAACCTCTTTAAATGGGACGCTGAAATAATAAAAAATTGGCAAATATGACAATGATACCCGGGATGAAATATTTCCAATAGATCTCTGCACAGTGTGGACATTATAGACCAAAAATAGAATGGTTAAATGGTTTCTATCTAATGACCAAATGCAAGTTCATATAATGGTTTCGTTTCGGCTCATCAGTGCTTCATCATTCCACATTCAATAACAACAGTTTTCATTTGGTTTGGTACTCGCAACACTCGTTTTCATGTGTTCCTGTCAGGTTTGTTTTTTGGGTCTTCGTCGTATTTTAGGTAAGTTATTTGCCTTGCCCAAATGATTTATCCATGGTGGCTAAATACGATGCTTTTTACACAAAAGTCAAACACAATAATGCAATGATTTTGGGTGATAAAAATCAATGTTTTTACGAAAAAAAAATAAAGAAGCGCCCTAACCCTTGAGCACGTGAGGGAAGGCAATTCCTTTTTTTTTGGGGGGTGAAAGTCACCCCTTTCACTTTGTTTTTTTTTTTTTTTTTTTTTTTTTTTGTAGTCAACCCAAAATGTTTACAACACATGTGGTTGTGTTTCATATTTCATATACGTTTCTGTTTTCCTTTTTTTTTCCATATATATATTACATTATATTTTCATCGTAAAATCAAAGCATAAAGTTGTCAAGGCGTATCGACGACGACGACCTTTTCCCCCCCTTTTTTTTTTTTTTTTTTTTTTTTGGTTTTGCCTTTTCCCGTACGTTTTTTATTTAGAAAATTGGTTATAATGGTAGTGCATTAATCGTCCTTTTGCTGCGCTGCGAGGGCATTTCTCCCTCAATAAATACGAAAAATTAAATTTTAAGCGGGTTGCCCGAGGAGGTCTAAAAACGAAACGTCTTTTGCCTGTCGGTGGAGGTTTTGCCTTAAAAGTCCCATTTAAATAAAAAAATCATGTCGCCGCACCCCAATACACAGGAAAATGCATATGTGTGGGGGGGACCCCAAAGGGTTAAGGTCGTCTCCCTCCTCCCCTACTCCGCCACCTCCCACATGGTGGTGTGTGGTTTCCCTGCCGTGTTTTTTTGATACGGTTTCGGGTGTCCGTTTTTACTTTATTTTTGTATTTGCGTACCCTTCCGTTTTTTTTAGCTTTTTTCCCCCCCGGTCCTCCTTTTTTTTTTTTCCTGCTTTTGCATTGTTGCGTTGCGTCGCGCCGAAGACTTTAAAAGAAGAAAGGCGCCGTTGCTGTCCCGCCTTTTTGCCACTGGCAATGCATGAAATTAATATTGCTCGTATATGGAAATTTTTTGACATTTTCGGGTTCGTTAGCGTTTCCCCCCCCCTAAAAAAAAAATAATACAATAAAAATAGATACGCAAATTTTTGATGAAAAATTAAAAGCGGCTTAAAACTATGCAGAAAAAATTAGAAATTTTAATTTTTTACAGTATTTCGAATTGGGGAAACCCCTTTTGGATTTTTTTGTGGTAAGAGTAACAGTATGCAGAAAAAGAGAACCGCACAAGCAAGTTGGACATCGGATTTTAAACCTAAAGTTTAAATTTAGTTTTTCCCCTTTTTAAATTTTTCTGCGGGTTTCTTTCTTTTGACAATTTCGCTTCCTTTTTTTTTTCGACGGCAAAGCCTGGACTTGAAAATACCCCATGCTGTGCGTTCTTCATTTTTCTTGTGCGCATATCTTTTTTCAAATTAAAATTTGATGATACCCCTATGCTTCAAAAAGCTAACCTTTGTTTTCGCTTCTCCTTTTAAAAACCAATATAAATGGAATTATATATAATTTCGGTTATCTTTAACTGGCATTTTTCAAAAAAAACATCTTTTCCAAAAAGTTGACCATTGTTCTTTAACCCCCATACCAACCACTCATCACACCCCCAAAACCATTTTGCCCTTTTTTTTGCAAAATCATTTTTAGCAGCACCACTTTCCATTCTTTCTTCTTTTTTCTTTGTCCTGCTTCAAGGCTTTGCTCCCCAAGACCAATGCTCAAATTCATGGTGGCAAAAGACTAACCAACAAAAAACGAAAAAGAAAACACACGAATTCCCCTTTTCCCCATCTGCCGCAGTTTTTAAACCCCTTTTTGGGTCTTTGGGCTGTGGGCATTTTTAAGTTGTGTCCCGTTAGGGTCATCCCCTTCCCTCCCCACTCACAAACCATACGTACTTTTAAATTATTTTTGCCCAATTTTCGACGAAGATTAATAGATTTTTGATTTTTTCAAAAAATTTTTTTTTTGAGCTTTAATGACATCGAAATTTGTGTTAATGGGGAAGAAAGAACCCAAAAAAGGGGTTCTCGATACATTTTATGCAGTTGTGATTATAGGGGTTTTGTTTGGCTATTTTTTTTTTTTGGATAAAATTTATGGGCCATTTTTTACGTATTTTTTTTGCTTTGCATTTTTATTGTAAACATTTTTTTTCCTGTGCCAAGACAAAATTTTTGGCATTTTTAGGTCCCCCCCCTTTTGGGGGGTGTGTTGGTCGTGGTTGGGGAGGGCGGAATTCGTGAAGGGGGTTAAAACATAGTAAATTACTGAAAACCCGGTGAGAGTGGAAAAAAAGTTCCATGAAATGAAAGATAAATACGATCTTTTTTTTTTTCTATACCTTTTACAATAACAACTATTTTATTTTTGACGCCCTTTTACAACGATTCTAATTAGAGTTTTTAAATTTCAAAAAACTTTTGGGATTTTTTGTCTAGAATTGATCTTTAGTTTCTCCCCATTATCCACCCTTAGAAGCGGAAATTTAAATTTCAGAAAGAGAATTTTCATTTAAATCTTACGCAACAAAAAAATCAAATCAATGCTAGCAAAAAGGTTTTTTTATATATATTTATTTTTTTTTTTCTTGTGTTTATAATTTTTTTACCCTAGATAAGCGAAATAAATTTTCCCAAATGCACATGAGTCAAACAATTGCATTGGGTGTGTGGGGGCGGGGGCGACAGCTTTTAGAAGAGAGGCAGAGAAAAAAAAACCCCGGGGAAGGTCCTTAATTTTGGCCATGGGTAACAGTAAAAAGTCTGTAAGTTTTAAAATATTGCACAATGAGGATCATAAATAAACTTATGCCCGAAACAATAAAGGAATTTCATTCTATTTCCCAAGCCCCTTACCACCCCACCCCACCCACCCCCGATACAGTAAGCCCCCCCCTAGTTTAAAAAGCCCGGCCAAAGCACAAAAGGAGGACCTTTAGCGTAAAAAAAAGGGGAAGAGCCAAAAGAACACCCCCTTTAACCCAACTGAACTGAACGAATGAAAAGGACTGGACCCGAATGAATGGACAATGGCACTTGATGATGCGGGGCGCCCAGGAGTCATGGATTTTTATTTGCGCCTTTTTTGGGGAAAAAACAAATGAAAAAACAGGAAGGCTCGAAAAAATGCGAATTTTGAATTAGTTTTCCCGGACATAGATTTGGGGTCAAATAGATAGCTAAAAACATGGTAGAGCAAAGGAGAAGGGACACAAGCAGGAGGGGACACACCAACACACACAAAAAAAACACAAAACCCGCAATGTTTACAAAAAACGAATGAAAAAAGACAACTTTTGGACGACGTTTAAAAAAAGGCGTGGCATATATAAAAAACGCCGTTGAACTCATGTTCTAACCAATAAAAAAGGCATTAAAACATGATGCCCGATGATAGGGGGAAGAGAGCAGAGAGGGACAAGGGTGGATGGGGGGGGGTGTGGTGGAACTTCCCAATGCCTGCCCTTTACTCTAAGTAGTTCGAAAACAGCGTAAATAAATTTTTTTTGTAAAAATTTTCCTTAAAAATTTAGAACGAAAGAAAAGGTGTGACGAGGCATACAAGAAGAGGGGAGAGAGATAGAAATAGTGTGGGAAAAAGGAGGGGGCTTAGAGTTAAACCCCGCTTAAGTGGCTTTAAATATTATTTTTAAGCAAAAAAAAACCGCAAATTTTCACAAAAAAATTTTTAAAAATTGAAAAAAAACAAGAAGACTACGACCATAAGAAGGCATTAAGCACACGGAAAAATCCCTTTAAAACGTAAACGATTGCAAATGGGTCAACTGACGGGAAATTTATCAAAAAAAGCAGAAAAAAACCAATGCCTTAAAGCTTAAACGACTAGGATATCCCCCCCAAGCGCCACTTTGGTTCATTTGGCCCGAATTGCTCCAAAATTCAAAAACTCTTAAAAAATTATATAAATCGAAAAGTAAAAACTCCCCGGAACTCGCTTTCCCTTTTTTAAATTTTAGAAAAATAATGGGCGTTGGGTTCTGTTTCCCCAAATTGACAAAGGTTTATATTCTCAAAAGCTCAATGAAAAAAAAAGGGTAAAAAGAAAACTTTAAAAAAAAGGGAAGTTTTTCATGGTTTTGTGTGGGTTTTAGAGTAAGAAGTCCTTGCGGGAGGAAGTTAAAGCCCAAAAAATGGCCTTCTTTTACGGTTGAAAGGGGTTGAAAAAAGTTTTTTATGTGTTTCTTTTTTGTTTGTGTTTTCTTTTTGCTTTTTTGAGGTAAAGTCGTCACTTACAGCCCACGACTGCAATTAAGGGTATGCGGGATGGAGTAAAGTGAAGTGAAGTGGGTAGTGGAAAGCTCGCGCAAAAATTCAAAAAAAGTCAAAACCCGAGGCTTTTCCCTTTGGGTCCCTTTTTCCCTTTTCTCATGACTGAAAAAGGTTTTTCTGTTTTTGCTGCGGCCCGGTTTTTTAAAAGTCAATTAAAAATTTAGTGGGAGAAAAAAAACAAATTTTATTAAAAAAATCCCTTTCCCTTTCATGTTTCCGAAACTTGGCCTAAGCCATCTCTTTTGGGACCATTTTATTTTTGGGCCCAAAAACTATTTAAAAGCAATCAAGGGCCCAAAATCATGGGGAAGTCTGTCTTGTTTTTGGGATGTGCGGATTCCATTGGGGGGCTGGTTTGTCAAAATTTTTTCTCCCATTCCCAGGCCCTTTCAAAGCCAAACGAAACCCCCGGCAAAGGATTTTCAAAGATTTTGGGTTTGCTGTTTTTGCCTAAAAATTGGCACGGGGGGCACCCCCGAATACCTTTTAAATTTAAAAAAAGCCCCAAATTTTAAATCTTTCAGGGATAAATTTTAAACCAAAAATTATTAGTCGTTTCAAAGGAGATTTTTGGCCCCAACGAGTTTTGCCTTAAAAGTCTCTACTGCAACCAATTAGTAGCAAGGTTTTAAAAATGTTTCAATAAGACAAAATTTTTTTTTTCACTGAAATCTCAAAAAAATTTAAACCGACCCCCCTCAGGGAATTTGGGCCAGGTTTTTTTTTTTGTAAAAATAAAATGCGAATCGTAATGTCATTTGCCTTTCTTTGCGTCCCCATTTGCATTTGTGGATTTTGGGGCCCTTTTCCCAAATTTCTTTTTAAAATTACCAAAAAAAGCTGAAAACCAACCAAAAAAAAAAGGAACTTTTTTTTTGGGGGGCAAAAAAAAACCTAAATGCTTTCCCGCAAAATCCGTTGCCCCCCCTAAGCCCTTTCATTGTCATTTTTGGGTAAACCATTTCACCATTGCCACATTGCATTGTTTTTTTCAAAAAGAGACACTGGGGGGTGGGGGGGAAAGAAATTAAGGGAAAACCCCGGCAACTTCATTATTCTTGTGGCCAAAAACCCTTTGGGTTTGACGCCATACCCCAAAAAAGAAATTTTTAATGCGGTTTTATTTAAAAACCCAAAAAGAAGCAAACGAAACCCAAATGAAAAGAAACCCCCCCGAGCGACCCCAGGGGGCAGACATTCAGAGTGAAACGACCTTTAAGCCCTCCCCGACAATTTCCCTAGGGAAAGGGCTAAAAAGAAAATTTAAACAAAACAATTTTTTGCCCTCCCCCTTTTTGTCTCCTCTCTCCCTCTTTTTACTTTGCGGGAAGGCTGCCAGCCTTTTTTCTTCCCCCTCTCTCACCCCCCCCCCCCCTTTTTTCTCTGTGTTTGTGTGGTTGTGTGCCCTTATTCTAATGAATTTTGCACGGCAGGTTTTTAGGCCCGGCCCAAAGAAAAAGAACCCCCTTTTCCCCTTTTTTAACATTAAAAAAATTTAATCAAATAGTAACTAAAAAAACCCCCAAAAAAAAAAAAAAAGAATTTTTTAAAAGGAAAATTGGAAAGGGGAAAAAGGGAGAAAAAAAAAAATTTTTTCAAGGGTTTTTTCCAATGTTGCAAAAAAATTTTAAAAAAAAAAAACCTTTTCACAATTTTTTAAAAGGAAAAAAAAAAGGGACTAATTTTATTTAATTCCAACCAACAGGGGGCTTTAAAAAACCCAAAAACCCACTTTTCCCTTTTTTTTAATTTTCTCATGCTCCCCCTTTTTAATTTCCAAAAGTTGTTTTTAAAAAAAATTGAAAACGATTGCAACAAATTGGGGTTTTTATTTTCCTCTCCTCTCCCTTTTTACATCCATTCTTTTTTTTTCCCTTTTTTGGGTTTTTTAGAACCCCCCACTTGAGGGGGAATTTGGGTTAATTTTAAAGGGAAAAGAAAAGGGTTTTCTTTTCTCTTTCGGCCAGGGCCCAAAAAAAAAACCTGCCGCCTGAAAAATTTTGCTTTTAGAATAAAACAAAACCCCACACAAACACGGGAGAAAGAGGGGAGGGAGAGGGGAGGAAGAGAAAAAGGCTGGCGCTTCACCCCCCAAAAGTAAAGAGAGAGAGAGAGGGGGAGACAGAAAGGGAGGGAAACAATGTTGTTTTAAATTCATTTTATTTCTTTCCCAATAGGAAATTTTTTTGGGTTTTGGTTTAAAGCCCGGTTTCCATTAAATGTCTGTCCCTGCCGGTCGCCTTGTTGCTTTCCATTTTGTTTCGTTTCCCTTTTTGGTTTTGTTATTATGAAACCGAAATTGAAAATTTCTTTTTTGGGTATGGGTCGAAGCAAAGGGTTTTTGGGGGGCCCAAAAAGAATAAAAAGGGTTGCCAGGGTTTTAAGTTTTCCTCCCACCCCCCAGTGTCCCCCCCTTTCCCAAAAACAAATGCAATTTTGGCAAAATGGTTGAAACCCGGGACAACAATGCCCAATAAAATTTGACTTAGGGGCCAAACGGGTTTTCCCGAACCCCAATTTAGGTGTTTTTGCCCCCATTGTTTTTTAGGGTTGGTTCAGCTTTTTTTTTTGATAATTTAATTGAAAGGGGCAAAAGGTTTTACCCCCCAAAACCCCCCAAATGCAAAAAGGGAGACGAAAACGAATGGAAGAAATTTTTTTAGGGGAAAATTCGCTTTTGTTTTGCCCAAAAAAAAAAAAAGGGCCAGGGCAAAATTCATGAGGTGATCGGGGGGAATTTGTTGTGAGATTTCAGTTGAAAAAAAATTTTATTTTTAAATTGAAAAAAATTTTAAAAAAAACGTTTGTACAAAATTTGGTTTTGAAGTAGGGGATTTTAAAGGGCAACACTCTTTGGCCAAAAAGTTTGCAAAACGACAAAATAATCGTTTAGTTTTATACCCACGGGGAAAAAAATTAAGTTTGAGGTTTTTTTATTAACAGAGTTTTTCCGGCCCCCCCTTCGTCCCAATTTTGAAAAAAAAACACCCAACCAAACTCTTTGAAAACCCCCTTGACAAGTTTACGGGTTTGGCCCTTTGAAGGGGCCCGGGGGAAAGGGAAACCCAAAAACTTTCGCCACCACCCCACACCCCAATGAAAAGAATCCGACATCCCAAAGGCCCAATAAAACCAGACATTAACATAAAAGTGGCCATTGTTTGTTTAAGTATTTTGGGTCCAAACAATAGGAATACCCAAAAGAGGGAGAGAGTTTAAAGGGCCCAAAGTTTCGACCCATAAAGGAACCCCAAATTTCAAAAAAAGTTTTTTTTTTTTCTCCCTACAAAATTTTAAATTGACTTTAAAAGAACGGCCCCGCAGCAAAAAAACAGGAAAATTTTTCCCATTTCAGTGAGAACGGAAAGGGAACCCCCGAAGGAAAGCCCGTTTAAATTTTTTGAATTAAAAAGCCCCCGGCCCCTTTCCACTAGGCCCACTCATTCCCCCTTTTTCCCCCAACCCCGAAACCCCTTTAATTGCATTTGGGGGGCTTGTCCCAGTGGACGTGATTACCTGCTAAAAAGCAAAAAGAAAAAACACAAAAACAGAAAAAAAAACAATGGGGGGAAAAAACTTTTCATTTCACCCCCGGGCAAGTAGAAAGAGGGCCATTATTTTTGGCCCTTTAACTTCCTGCCGAAAGGGGACTTGTTACCCTTATACGCACCACCCCACACTGAAAAACTTGCCATTTTTTGAAAGTTTTCTTTTTATACCCTTTTTTTTTTGGGAGCTTTTAGAAATAAAGCCCCTTTGTAAAATTTTGGAAACGAAACCAAAAGCCCATTACCCTTTTTCTACAATTCCCAAAGAGAAGAAGTTGCTCGTGATTTTTTCCTTTTCGATTTTTTAATTTTTAAAGAGTTTTGAATATTTTAGAGAAATTTCGCGGCCAAATAAACCCAAAAAGGGGCCCCTTTGGTTAGGGATAATCCTAGTCTTTTTTAATTTTTAAGCATTGTTTTTTTTCTGCTTTTTTGATAAAATTTCCTTTGTCATTTTATCCTTTGCATATCGTTTACTTTTTTAAGGATTATGGCGGGGTGCTATGGAAATGCCTTCTTATGGTCGTAGTCTTTTTTTTGTTTTTTTTAAAATTTTTAAAAATTTTTCCCCCCCTTTGTAAAAATTTGGGTTAGTTTGCTTAAAAAAATGAATAGGGGAAGGGAAACTAAAGCGGGGATTTTCCCCAAAAAAAAACCCCCTTTTTTTCCCCCCCCCCCCACCCCAACCCCCCCCCCCCCCCACCCCCCCCTTTTCCCCCTTTTTCTTTTTTTTTGAAATTTTTTTTTTTCCCCAACCGACTTTTCTTTTCACAATTTTTTAGGGGAAAATTTTTACAAAATTAAAAATTTATTTCGAAAATTTTTCAAAATTTTCGATTGAAGCGCCCAAGGAAATTGAAGTGCCACCACCCCCCCCCATTCTTGCCCCCTTCTCCTTCCCCCTTTCATCGAGGACATTTTAAAGGGGGTCCTTTTTGGTTAAAACAGATTTTCCCCCTTTTTTTATTATCCGTTTTTTTCCCTCCCCTTTTCCTTTTCTCTTTTTAAAACTTTATTTTTGTTGTTTTTTGGGGGGTTTCCCCTTACTTGTCCCCTCTCCTCCCTCCCAAAATTTTCAGCACTAGCCCCCCAAAGCATGTCCAGGGAAAACATTAAAAAAAACGTATTTTTCCGATCGCTTCCCTGGGGTTTTTTTGGAGCTTTTGGGGTTTTAAAAGGCCCCCTAAAATATAAACCCGGGGGAAACCGCCCCCACATAAAATGGCCCGTCCTTCGGGTTCCCCAAAGGCCCCGTTAAATTTTGTTCAGTTCATTTGGGGGTTCATTTCAGTTTTTTGGCCCCCTCTTCCCCCGTTTTTTAAAGGGGGCCCCCCAAGGGGTTTTTATCCTTTTGGGGGGGGGCCCTTAATGGGCCGGGAAAAGGTTTCAATTTTTGGGGGAAGGGGGGCCTTAACCGGGGGAAAAACCCCCGGGGGGGGTGGGGGGGTGGTGGGGGGTCCAAAGTGTTACGTATGCGAGGGCAATAGAATGAAATTTCCTTCATTCTTTGGGGCAAAGTTATTTGTTTATAAAGGTGCAATTTTTTGGGGTAAATCTTACAGATTTTTTACGTTACCCATGGCCAAAAATTTAAAGGGGACCTTCGGTTTTTTTTTTTTTCTCTGCCTCTCTTCTGAAAAAGCTTTTCAGCCCCCCCCCCAAACCCACAAAACACATGCAATTGGGGGGGATCA
>JANFPS010000680.1:2500-10308 GCA_024703675.1 Drosophila nebulosa | reverse complement strand
TTTTTTTTTTTTTTTTTTTTTTTTTTGTTTTTTTTTTTTTTTGTGTTTTTTTTTTTTTTTTTTTTTTTTTTTTTTTTTTTTTTTTTTTTTTTTTTAAAATTTAAATTTTTTTTTTTTTTTATTTATTTTTTATTATTTGTTAGTTTTTTATTCTTCCTTGAGGTTTTTTTTTTTTTTATTTATTTATTTTTATTTGTTTTTTTGTTTCTTTCTTTTTTTGTTTTTTATAAGCTTTTATTTATAGTTCATATTTTTTTTTGGTATTTGTTGATTTTTTTTTTTTATTTTATTTATTGTTTTTTTTTTTTAGTTTATTTCTTTTTTTATTTTATTTTTTTTTGTTTTTTTTTTTATATAGCTGAAGTTTTTATTATTTTTTTTTTTATATTCTTTTTTTAGTGTATTATTCTTTATTTTTTTTATTTATTTTTTTGGCTTTTTTTTATTTTTCTTTATTTTTGTATTAGTTATATTTTATTTTTTATTTTTTTTTAGTTATAGTTTTTATTCTTGTAATTTTTTTTCTTTGTTTATTTTTTTATTTTTTTTTTTTTTTTATTTTTATTTTTTTTTCCTTTTTTTCTTTTTTTTTATTGTTTAGTTTTATTTATTTTTTATTTTTTTTAGTTTGTTTCATTTGTAGTTTTTTTTTTTCTACTTTACTTTTATTTATAGTGTTTTTTATATATTTTTTTTTTTTTTTATGTTTTTTTTGTGTGTTTTTTTTTTTTTTTAGTTTTTGAGTTTTTTTTTTTTTCTTTTTTTTTGAGTTTTTTTTTTTTATATTTTTTTTTTTTGTTTTTTTTTTTGTATTTTTGTTATTATTTTTTCTTTTTTTGTCTGTTAGTTTATTCCTTTTGTTGTGTTTTTTTTTTCTGTTTTTTTTGTTTTTTATTTATTTTTTGTTTTGTTTTTTGTTTTTATTCGTTTCTATGTATGTTTTTTTTTTATGATTTGTTTCTTTTTTTTGTATTTTTGTTTTATTTTTTTTATTGATTACTGTTTTTTTTAATTTTTTTGCTTTTATTTTTAGTATTTTTAGATTGTGTTACTGCTTTTTTTTTTTTTTAGTTTTTTTTTCTTGTTTAGTTTTTTTATTTTTTTTTTTTGTTTTTTTGTTTTTTGTTTTTTCCTATTTAGGTTGTTTTTATTTAGTTTTTTAGTTTTTCTTTCATTATGTTATTTTTTTTATTTTTGATTTTATTTATTTATTATATTTTTCTTAGCTTGTTTTATTATTTTAGGTTTTTTTTATTTGATTTTGTATTTCTTCTGCCCCTTTTTAGTTTTTATTTTATGTTCTTCGTTTTTTTTTCAGTTTTTTTTATTTTTTTAATTTTTTGGTTATTTCGTGTAGTTTTTTTTTTTGTTTCTTTTGTTTTTTTGTTAGTGTGAATTTTTCTTTTTTGTTAGTTTTTTGTAGTATAGTTTTGTATTGTCACTTAGTTCAGTTTATTTCTTTTTGTTTTAGTAGTTTATTTGTATTTTTTTTATAGTTTTTGTTGTATCTTTTTTTTTAGTGCTTAGTTTTTTTTTTTTTTATTTTAGTTTTTTTTTTTTTTTTTTTGTTTTTTTTAGATTATAGTTATTTTTTTATTTTTGTTCATTATTTAGTTTTTTTTTTTTTTTTTTTTTTTTTATTTTAGTCTTTTTTTTTTTTTTTTATTCTTCTTTTTTTTTCAGTTTTTTCTGTTTTAGTAGTGAGATTGTTTCTTTTTTTTGTTTAGTATTTTATCTTAGTTTTAGGTTTTTAGAGAATTTCTTTAGTGTTATAGTGTATTTTTTTCTTTTTTGTCATTTAGGTGTACTTTTTTTCTAGTTTTTTGTTTATTTTTTGGTTATTATTGTTTATTTCTGTTTATATTTTTTAGTTTTTTTTTTGTTATTTTTTTTTTTTGTTGTTAATTATTCTGTTATTTTTTTAGCTTAGCTTAGGTTTGTTGATTTTTTTAGTTTTTTAGTTTTTTTTTTTTTTTTTTCATGTTTTTTTTTGATTTTTTTTTTTCTGAGTTTAAGTTAGATTTTTTTTTTTTTTTCTTTTCTTTCTTTTAGTTTTAGCTCTTTTTTGTTTTTGTTCTTACTAGTTTTTTGTTTTTTGTTTTTTGTTTTTTTTGTATTTTTTGTTTTTTAGTTTTTGTAGTAGTTTTTTTTTTTGTTTTTTTTTTTTGATTTTTTTTTTGTTTTTTTTAGTTTGTTTTTTTTCTTTTTTGTTTAGTTTTTATTTTTGTTGTTTTTTTTTTGGTTTATAGTTTTTTTTTTTTTTTTTTTTTAGTTTTTTTTTTTGTTTTGTTTTTTATACTTTTTTTTTTTTTGTCTTTTTTTTTTTAGTTTATTTTTTTTTCTTTTCTTTTTTTTTTGTTTTGTTTTTTTTTTTTTAGTTTTTTCGTTTTGTTTTTGTTTTTTGTTTGTTAGTTTGTGTTTTTTTTTTTTGGATTTTTTTTTGTTTGTTTTAGTTTTTTTTATTTAGTTTTTTCGTTTTTATTTTTTTTTTTTTTAATTGTTTTTTTTAGTTTTGTGTTTGTTTTTGTTTTAGTTAGTTTTTTTTTTTAGTTTTAGTTTTTTGTTGTAGTTTATTTTTTTTTTTAGTTTTTGTATTTTTTTTTGTTAGTGTTAGTTTTTTAGTTAGTTATTTTTTTTTTTGTAGTTTTCTTTTGTTTTTTGGTTGTATTCGTTTTTGTTTTTTTTTTGTTATTTTAGTTTTTTTTTTTTTTTTTTTTTCTTTTTTTGTGTTTTTATTTTTAGTTTTTTTTTTTTAGGTTTTAGGTTTCTTTTTTTTTTTTTTAGTTGTTGTATCTTTTATGTGATTTTTTTTGTTTGTTTGTTTTTTATTTATTTTGTATTTTTTTTTTTTATTTTTGTTGTTTTATTTATAGTTAGTTTTAAGGAGTGTTTTTTTTTTTTTTTAGTTTTTTATATCATTTTTTTTTTTTTAATTATGTTTTTTTATTTTTGGTTTTTGTTTTTTTATTTTTTATTTTTTAGTAGTTAGTTATTTTTTGTTATTGTTACTGTTGATCTAAGTGTGTTTATTTAGTTGAGATTATCAGTTTTAGAAAAAATCTCTGTTTTTGTATTGTATTTTTGTATTTAGGTTAGTTTTTTTTTTTTTTCTTAGTTGTTCTTTTTTAGTTCTTTTGAGTTAGTTTAGTGATTTATGTAGTGTTCTTTATTTTGATATGTTGTTTATTTTTTTGTTTATGTTGTTTTTTTAGTTTTTTTGTTTTGTTTAGTTTTATTTAATTTTTTAGTTTTCTTAGTTTAGTATCGTATGTTTTTTTATTTTTTTTTTATTATTTGCAGTTTTTTTTTTTTAGCTACGTGTTAAGTTTTTTTTTAGGTGCTTTTATTATTATTATTTTAAATTTAGTTTCTGTATTTTTTTTATTTTTTTTTTTATATTTTTCGTTTTTCTTTAGTTATTTGTTTTTTTTTTTTTTAGTACGTTTTACACTCCTATTTTTTTTATTTTTGTTTATTTTTTTGGATCTTTTTGTTATGTGTTAGTTTTTTTATAGTTTTTTTTTTTTTTTTTTTTTTGACCTTAGAGTTTATTTTAGTTTCGCGTTTTGTTTTTAGTAGTATCTCTTTATTTTGGGATTTTTTTTATGTCTTTATTATTGAATGACTGTTTTTGTGCTTAGTTGTTGTTGTTTTAGTAGTGTTTGTTTTTTTTTTTTTTTATTTCTTTTTTTTTTTGGTTGTTTTTGTTATTATTTAGTTTTTTGTACTTTATTTTTTTTGTTTATAAGTGGTTCTTTTATTTTATTTCTATTGTTATAGCTTTTTATTTTATAGTTTATTATTTTTCTTTTTCTAGTGTTTTTTTATTTTTTGTTTTTTTTTTTTTTTTTGTTTTGTTTATTTTTTTTTTTTTTTTTTTTTTTTATTTTTTTAGTTATTTTTTTAGTTTTTGTTTATTTCTTTTTTTTAAGTATTTTTTTTTTTTTTTATAGTTTTAGTGTTGTCCTTTTTTTTTTTTAGATTATGTATTTTTTAGTTAGTTTTTTATTTGATGTTTAGTTACCTTTTTAGTTTTGTTATTAGTTTTTAGTAGTTTTTTAGTGTTTTTTGTTTTTGTTTGTTTTTTTGTTTTTGTAGTTTTTTTTTACTATGTTTTTTTTTTTTTTTTTAATTGTGAGAGTTCTTTTAGCTTTTTTTTTTTAGGTAGTTTTTAGTTTTTTATTTTTTTTCTTGTTTTTTTTTTTTAGTTTTTTTTTAGTTTTTTTTTTTAATTGTCTTTATTTTTTTTTATATGTTGTTTTATTTTAGTTTTTTTTCTATTTAGTAGTTATTATTTTTTATGTTTTTTTTTTATTTTTGTTTATGTAGTTTATTTATTTTTATGTTTTATTTTATTGTATAGTCTTTTTTTTGTTTTCATTTTGGTTTTTGTTTTTTTTTTTGTTTTTTTTTTTATTTTATTTGTTTTGTGGTCTCTTTTTCTTTATTCTCTATTATCTTTTTTATATTAGTTTTGTGTTTTTAGTTTACTTGATGTTTTGTGTTTTTTTTGTTTTTTTGTTTGTTAGTTATCTTTTATATTCAGTTAGTTATTAGTTATGTTTTTTATTTTTTATTTATTTTTTTTTGTGTTGTTTTTTATTTTGTATTCTTTCTTATATTATTAGTTTTTGTTTAATTTTTGTTAGTTGTTAGTTTAGTTTTATGTTTTTTTTTTTATACTTTGCTTTTTTGGTAGTTTAATTCTTGCTGTTCTTTTATTTTTTTGTTTTTTTTGTTTTGGTTGTTTTTTTTTTTTTTTTAGTTTTTTTTAGTTTTTTTTAGTTATTTCTTTTTATTAATTTCTAGTTTGTACTTAGATGTAGGTATTTTTGTTTTTTTTTTTTTAGTTTAAGTATTTTTTGTTTTTATGTTATTATGATATTTTTATTTGTATTTTGTGTTTTATGTTTTTTTTTTTTAGTTTTTATTATTTTTTTTTTTTTTTTTAATTGTTTTAGTTTTTTTTAGTTTTTTTTCTTTTTTTTTTTTTTTTTTTTTGTTGTTTTTGTTTTTAGTTTGAGTTTGTTTTATTTATTTTGTTGTTAGTTATTATTTTTATTTTTGTTTTTTTTGTTGTTTTTATTATTTTTGTTTTTTTAGTTGATTTTATTTTTGATTTTGTGTTAGTTTTTTTTTTCTTTTGTTAGTTTTTTTTAGAGTTTCTTATTTTTTCTTTAGTTTTTTTATTTTTAGTTTTTTTTTTTTGGGCTTTTTATTTATATTTTTTTTTATTGTATTTGATTTTTTATTTTCTAGTATTTTATTTTTTTTTTTTTTTTTTTTTTTAGTTATTTGTTGTAGTTTTTTTTTTAAGTTTTTTTTTATTTAGTTAGTTTGTTTAGTGGAGTTTTTTCTTTATTTTTCTTTTTTTCTTTTTTGTTTTTTTTAGTTTTTGTTGCGTTGAGTTTTTGGTGATTGGCTTTTTTTTAGTTAGTATTTTTTGTTTAGGTTTTTTCTTTATATGATTTTGTTTTTTTTTTATTTCCTTTTTTTTTTTGTTTTTTTATTTATTAGTTTTTTTTTGTTTTTCCGTAGTTTCTTGTTTTTTTTTTTCGATTGTTTTTCTTATTTTTTAGTGTTTACTTTTATTTAGTTTTTTTTTTTTTTATTTTTAGTGTATCTTTTTTTGTTTTTTTGAATTTCTATTTTTTTTTAGTTTTTTTTGTTGTTTTTTTGTTTGAATTTTTTAGTTTTTTTTTTTTGGTTAGTTTTTCTTTTATTTTTTTTATGTTTTCTATTTTTTTATTTAGTTTTTTTTTTTTTTTGTGTTTGTTTTTTTAGTTTTTTTTTTTTTTTTTTTGTTTAGATTTTTTTTTTTTTTTTTTTTTACTGTGTTTTTTTTTTTGTTTTTCGTTCTTTTTTTTTTATTTTTTTTTATTTTTTTTTTTTTTGTTGTTCTTTTAGTTTTTTTTAGTTGTTTTATTTTTTTTTTTTTTTATTTTTTTTAGTTTAGTTTTTTTTTTTGTTTTTTTTTAGTTTTTTCTTGTTTTTTTAGTTTTTTTTTTTATCGTTTTATTTTTTTTTATGTAGTTTTTGTAGTTTTGAGTTTTTATTAGCTTTTTTTTATTAGTTTTTTCTTGTTTTTTTTTTTAGTTTTTTTCTTTTTTATTTATTTTTGGCTTTTTTAGATTTTTGTTTTTTTTTTTATGTTTTTTTTTTGTTTATTTTGTTTTTTTTTTTTTTTTTGTATGTTTTTTTATGTTTTAGTCGTTTTAATTTTGTTTTTTAGTGTTTTTTTTTATATTTTTTTTTTATGTTATTTTTTTTTTTTTTTTTTTATATTCTTTTTTTTTTTTTATTTATTTAGTTTTTTAGTGTTTTTATTTCGTTTTATAGTTTTAATTTTTTTGTTCTTTTTTTGTTTTGTTTTTTTTTTTTTTGTATTAGTTAGATATTATTTTATTGTATATTAGTTTTTATTTTACTGTTTTAGTGTGTTTTTTTTAATTAGTTTTTTTAATTATGTTAGCTTTTTTATTCTTTGTTTTTAAGTTTTTTTTTTATTCTTATTTTATATCTTTTATTTTATATTTAGTTTTTATTATATTTATACTAGGTTTATTTTTTTTTTTTTTATTTTTTTTCTAGTTTTTATTTTTTTTTTTTTTTCCGTTTGAGTTTAGTTTAGTTTTTTGTTATTGTTTTGGTTAGTTTGTTGTTAGTTTGTTTTTTTTAATTTATTTTTTAGTTAGTTTTTTGTAGTTAGTGTTTTTTTTGTTTAGGTGTTTTTTTTTAGTTTTTAGTTTTTTTTTATTATAGTGGAGTGAGTTTAGTTTTTTTTTTAGTTTTTTTTTTAGTTTTTTTTTTTTTTTATTAGTTTTTTGTTTTTTAGTTATTTTAGTCTTTTTTTTTTATGTTGTTTAGTTTTTTTTAGTTTTAGTTTGTTTTTAGTTTTTATTTTTTTTTATTTATTTTTTTAGTAGTTTTTTTTTTTCTTAGGTTTTTTGTTTTTAGTTGTGTTTATATTAGTTTTTTTTTTCACGTTTTTTTTATTTGTATTTTAGTTCACGTAATCTTTTATTTTTGTTTTTAGATTTTAGGTTTTAGTTTTTTTTGTTTTTTATTTCTTTTTTTTTTTTTTTTTTAGGTTTTTTTTTTTTTTTTTTTTTTTTTTTTTTTGTTTTTTTGTCTTTTTTTTATTTTTTATGTTGTTTAGTTTTTTTTTTTTTTTAATTTTTTTTTTTATGTTTTGTTTTTTTTTGTTTGTTTTTTTTTTTTTAGTTGTTTTTTATTATTTTATTTTTTTCTTTTTTTCTTTTAGAGTTTTGTTTTTTTAGTTTTTTTTTTTTTTAGTATTTTTTTTAGTTTTTTTATTTTTCTAGATTTTTTTTTGGTGTTATTGCTTTTTGTCATTTTGTCTTATTTTTTTTCTGTTTTGTTTTTAGTATGTTTTTTTTTTTTTTTTTATATCTTTCATGTTTTATTAGCTTTATTTTTTTTATGTTTTTTTTTTTTTTTTTTTTTTTTTTTTTTAGTTTTTTTTTTTATTGAGTTTAGGTTTTTTTTGTTTTTTTTTTTGTGTTCTTAGCTTTTTTGATTATTTTTTTGTTTAGGTTGTTTTGTTATTTTTATTAGTTATTTTTTTTTTATTTTTTCTTTTATATATTATTTGTTTTTAGTTTTTTTTTATTTTAGTTTGTTTTTTTTTTTAGTTTTTCTTTTTTTTTTTTAGTAGTTTTAGTGTGTGTTTCTGTCATCTTATTTTTTTTTTTTTGTTTTTTTTTTATTTTAATTTTTATCTCCCTTTGTTCTTTGTTTGTATTTTATATTTTAATGTCTTTCTTTTATTTAGTGTAGTTTTGTTT
>JANFPS010000068.1:0-53108 GCA_024703675.1 Drosophila nebulosa | reverse complement strand
AGTAGGCTCATTTCAGTTACTTTTCATTTGCACTCAAACATAGAAAAACTCATTTTTGAAAAAACCCACTTTTCGAGGCCAATTCGTGAATTTTGTAAAAAAATTGGGAGTAATCTCAACTGCCGTGACTCTACTTAAGCAATATTGGGGACGAATCACAAAAAAGGCAATGTACGGTTAGTGAGCTCATTCAGTTTACTTCATTTGTCCACTCAAACCTAGAAACAATCATTTGAACCCACTTTTCGAGAAAAAATCGTGAATTGTAAAAAAAACTGAAGGTAATCTCAACTTTTTTGTGCTCTCACTATGCCATATTGGGAATGGATTACCGAAAGGGAACGTAATAGTTAAAGTAAGGTCATACAAGTTTACTTCAATTCCATTCAAACCTAGGAAACTCATTTTAAACCACTCGAGAAAAATTGGGAATTTGTCAAAAATGTGAGTAAAATCTCAACTTTCTCCGTGCTCTCACTTTGCCAATATTTCGGACGATTACAAAAAAGGGAATGTATCAGTAAAGTCGCTCCATCGAGTTTACTTTCCATTTTCATTAAAATCAAGAAAACGCAGTTTGACCCACTTTCGAAAAAACAGTGTAATTTGTAAAAATGGAGTAATATCAAACTTTTCCGTGCTCTATTTTGCCCAACTATTGGGTAATTTACATAGGGAATGTATCAAGTTAGTAGACATCTAGATTACTTGTATATGTCATTCAAAATCTGAAAAAAACTCATTTTGAACCCATTTTTGAGGAAAACTTGGAATTTTGTAAAATTGGAGTAATTTTACTTTTTCCGTGCTCTATAACTTAGACAATATTGGGACGATCACAAAAAAAGCAATGTATCAGTTAGAGATCATTCAGTTACTTTCATTTTGGTCACTCACACCTAGGAAAAACGCATTGAAACCCACTTTTCTGAGAAAAAATCGTGAATTTGTAAAAAAATTGAGTAAAATCTCAAACTATTTCCGTGCTTCCATTTGCCATATTGGATGCTACGAAAGGGAATGTAAAGTAAGTAGCCTCATCTAGTTACTTTTCAATTTTCATTACCTTAGAAAACTCATTTTGGAAACCCACTTTTCGAGAAATCCGTGAAAATTGTAAAAAATCGGAGTAATCTCAACGTTTCCGTGCTCTAACTTTGCCAATATTGGGAACCTATACAAAAGCAAATGTTATTAGTAAGCTCCATTGAATTTTACTTGTATTTATCATTCATTTCATGTCAATTAATCTCAACTTTTCCCGTGCTCCAAACTTTGCCAATATTGGGATGATTACAAAAAGCAATGTATCAGGAAGTAATCATTCGAGTCTACTTTGATTGTCATTTCAAACCTAGAAAACTCATTTTGACGCCACTTCTGTGAAAATCGTGAATTTGTAAAAATTGAGTAGTCTAACTTTTTTCCGTTGCTCTAACTTTGCCAATATTGGGATGAATTCAAAAGGAAATGTATCAGTTAGTAGCTCATCCAGTTTAGTTTCATTTGTCATTCATACCTAGAAAACTCATTTTGAAAACCCACTTTCGAGAAATCGTGAAGGTTGGTCAAATAAATTGAGTAATCTCAACTTTTTCCGTGCTCTATTTTTGCCAATATTGGGATGATTACGAAAGGGAATTGAATGTAGTAGCTCATCTAGTTTACTTTGTATGGTCATTCAAATCTAGAAAAACTCATTTTGAAACCCACTTTTCGAGGAAAATCGTGAATTTGAAAAATGAAGTTAAATCTACAACTTTTCCGTGCTCTACACTTGCCAATTTTGGGATGATTTCAAAAGGGAAATGACAGTTAGTAGCTTCATCCAGTTTCACTTATTTCATTTGTCATTCATACCTAGAAAAACTCATTTTGAACCCACCTTTTCGCGAAAAATCGTGAATTGTCAAAATGAATAAATCTAAAACTTTCGCGCGCTATAATTTTTCCAATATTGGGGAGGATTTAACGCAAAGGGGAAATGGAAGTAGGTAGTAAAGCTCATCTAGTTACTTGTATGGTCATTCAAATCCAGAAAACTCATTTTGAACCCACTCGAGAAAAAATCGTGAATTGTTAAAAAATTGAGTAATCTTAACTTTTCCGTGCTTAGCTTGCCAATATTGGGACTATCACAAACAAAGCAATGTATCAGTTAGTAAATCATTGAATTTTACTTGTATTTCGTCATTTCATCTGTCATAAATCTCAACTTTTTCCGTGCTCCAAAAATTTGCCAATATTGGGATGATAACAAAAAGCAATGGTATCAGGACAGTAAACTCAAATCGAGTCTACTTTGATGTCATTCAAACAACCTAGGAAAAACTCATTGAGCCCACTTCTTGTGAACAACGTGAATTTGTAAAAATGAGTAGTCTTAACTTTCCGTGCTCTAACTTTGCCAAATATTGGGAAGATTTCAAAAGGGAAATGTATCAAGTTAGTAAGCTCATCAGTTTACTTTCATTTTCATTTCAAAACTAGAAAAACTTCATTTTGAACCCCACCTTTTCGAGAAAAATCGTGAATTGGTCAAAATTGAGTAAATCTTCAACTTTCCGTGCTCTTAATTTGCCAAATATTTGGGATATTACGAAAGGGAATGGAAATAGGTTAGTACTCAATCTAGTTTACTTGAATTTGGTCATTCAAATCTAGAAAAAAATCCATTTTTGAACCCCACTTTTCGAGAAAATCTGAATTTGTAAAAATGAGTAATCTTAACCTTTTCCGTGCTCTAGCTTTTGCCATAATTGGTATGATCAACAAAAGGAATGTATCAGTTAGTAAGCTCATCCAGTTTACTTTCATTTTGTCATTCAAAACCTAGAAAAAAAAAACTCATTTTGAACCCACTTTTCGAGAAAAATCGTGAATGTTATATTTAAAATAATTTAAAACTTTTCCGTGCTCTAACTTGCCAATATTGGGGATGATTACGAAAGGGGAATGTAATAGTTATAGGTCATCTAGTTTACTTTTTCAATTTCATTCAAACTAGAAAAACTCATTTTTGAACACAATTTATCGAGAAAAAATCGGGGAATTTGTATATATTGGAGTAATCTAAACTTTGAGTGCTCTACTTAGCCAATATTGGGGACGATAACAAAAAAGCAAGTATCAAGTTAGTAGCTCATTCAGGTTTACTTTTCAATTTGTCACTCAAAACCTTAAAAAAATCATTTGAACCCACTTTTGGAGGAAAATCGTGAATTTAAAAAAATTGAGTAAATCTCAACTTTTTCGTGCGTAAACTTAGCCCAATATTGGGCGATCACAAAAAAGCAAGTATCAGTAGTAGCTCATTCAGTTTACCTTCATTGTCCACTCAAACCTAGAAAAAACTCATTTTGAAAACCCACTTTTTCGAGAAAATCGTTTGATTGTAAAAAATTGAGTAATCTCACTTTTTCGTGCTCTAACTTTGCCAATATTGGAATGATTACAAAAAGGGGAATGTATCAATAGTAGCTTCATCTATATGTTAAACTTAGTTTTGTCATTCAAAACCTAGAAAAACTCATTTTGAACCCCACTTTTTCTGGGTGACAATTCGGGAATTTGTAGAAATTGAGTAAATCTCAACTTTTGAGTGCTCTCACTTTGCCCAAATATTGGGATGATTACAAAACAGGCCAATGTTATCGGTAAGTATTTTATGAGTTTATTTCATTGTCATTCAAACCTAGAAAAAAAATCATTTTGAACCCACTTTTGAGAAAATCGTGCATTGTAAAATTGAGTAATCTCAGTTTTTCAGTGCTCTAACTGTGAATAGATTGGGACATCACAAAAAAAGCAATGTTATCAGTTAGTAGCTCAATTCAGTTTACTTACTTTTGCATTACAAACCTAGGAATACTCATTTTTGAAACCCACTTTTTGAGGGAAAATCGTGAAATTGGTAAAAATTCAGTAATTCTCAACTTTTCCGTGCTCTAAATTTAGCCATATACTTGGGACGATAAAAAAGCCAATGTTCAGGTTAGTAGCTCATCCCAGTTTTACTTTACAAATTTGTCATTCAAGCCTAGAAAAAACTGTTTTGAACCACTTTTCGAGAAAATCGTCGAATTAGAAAAAAAAATTTCTGTATTCTCAACTTTTCCGTGCTCAAACTTCTGCCAAGATTGGGCGATTGTAAAAAAAATATTTTTCAGTTAGTAGGATCATCCAGTTGAGTTAATCTCAACTTTTCCGTGTCTTAAATTTTGCCAATATTGGGATAAATTAAATAAGGGGGAATGTATCTTACGGAATTGTAGAAATTGAAGTAAATCTCAACTTTTAAGGCTTCACTTTGCACAATATTGGGATGATACAAAAAGCAATGTATCGGGTCGTATTTTATCGAGTTTACTTTCATTGTCATTCAAAAATCTAGAAAACTCATTTTGAACCCACTTTTCGAGAAAATCGTGAATTTGTAAAAATTGAGTAATCTTAACTTTTCCGTACTCTAACTTTGCCAATATTGAGACTATCACAAAAAGCAATGTATCAGTTAGTAGCTCATTGAGTTTACTTGTATTTGTCATTCATCAAATTGTATGATTACAAAAGGGAATGTATCAGTTAGTAGCTCATCCAGTTTACTTTCATTTGTCATTCAAACTAGAAACAACTCATTTTGAACCACTTTTCGAAGAAAATCGTGAATTTGTTAATATTAAATAATTTAAACTTTTCCGTGCTCAACTTTGCCATATTGGGATGATACGAAAGGGAATGTAATAGTTTAGAGGTAATCTAGTTACTTTCAATTTTCATCAAACCCTAAAAAACAAATGCATTTTTGGAACCCACTTTTCGAGGAAATCGTGAATTTGTTAAATATTGAGTAATCTCACCTGGGCCCGTACGCTAACTTGCCAAATGGGGACGATTTAAACAAAATCCATTTTCAGTTTAGTAGCTCATCCAGTGAGGTAATCTCAACTTTTCCGTGCTCTAATTGCCATCTTGGATAATTACATAATGGAATGTATCCGTAAGTTAGCTCATCCCGTTACTCATTTGTCATTCAAAAATGCTAGGAAAACACTCATTTTGAACCCCTTTTCGAGAAAATCGTGAATTTGTAAAAAATTGAGTAATCTCAAAATTTTCCGTGCTCTAAAAACTTGCCAATATTGCGGACTATCCCAAAAAGCAAGTATCCCCAGTTAGTAGCTCAATTTGAATTTACTTGTATTTGTCCATTAATCATGTCATTAATTCAACTTTTTCCGTGCTCCAACTTGGCCAATAATTGTATCAGGGAAGGAAATATCGGAAGCTACTTTCATTGTAACTCAAAACCTAAGGAAAACTCCTGTTGAGGCCCACTTCGTGTGGAAAAATCGTGAAATTTGTAAAAAATTGATTAGGTCTTAACTTTTTCGTGCTCAACTTGCCCATATTGGGATGATTTCAAAAGGAAATGTATCAGTTAGTAGCGCATCCAAGTTTACTTTCATTGTCATTCAAACCTAGAAAAACTAACTTTGAAAACCACTTTTCGAGGGAAAATCGTGAATTTGTAAAAATTGAGTAATCTCAACTTTCGTTGCTCTAACTTCAGCCAATATTGGGATTGATACGAAAGGGAATGGGAATAGTAGTAGTCAATCTTAGTTTACTTGTATTTGTCATTCAAAATGTCTAGAAAACTCATTTGAACCCACTTTTCGAGAAAATCGTGAATTTGTAAAAAGGAGTAATCTTAACTTTCCGTTGCTCTTAGACTTTGCCAATATTCGGTATGATCACAAAAGTGGGAATGTAATCAGTTAGTAGCTCATCCAGGTTACTTTCATTTCACTCCAAAACCTAGAAAAACTCATTTGAAAAAAACACAACTTTTCGAGAAATCGTGTAATTTGTAAAAAAGTGAGTAAAATCTCAACTTTTTCGTTTCTCTAAACAAAACCCCCCTTTTTTGCCATATTGGAATGATTACAAAAAGGGAAATGTATCAATTAGTAGCTCATCTAGTTACTAGTTTTGTCATTCAAACCTAGCAAACTCATTTGACACCCACTTTCGGGAAAATCGGGAAATGTGTTTTTTTTTTTTTTTATAGAGAAACAAATTGAGTAATGTCAACGCTTTTAAGTGCTATCACTTGCCATATTGGTGATGGATTACAAAAAGCAATGTATCGGGAAAGTATTTTATCGAGTTTACTTCATTTGCATTCAACCTAGAAAAAACTGCAATTTGTAACCCACTTTTGAGGGGAAAATCGTGAATTTGTAAAAGAGTTAATCTCAAGGTTTTCGTGCTCTAACTTGCATTATATTTGGGACTATTCACAAAAAGCAATGTATCCCCCAGTTAGTAGCTCATTTCAGTTATTACTTTTGTCATTAAAAAAAAACCTAGAATACTCATTTTGAACCCACTTTGAGAAAATCGTGAATTTGTAAAAATTTCGTATTCTCAACTTTCCGTGCTCTAAATTTAGCCTTATTGGGACGATTTAAAAAAAAGCAACGTTTCAGTTAGTAGCCTATCCAGTTTACTTACATTTGTCATTTTCAAGCCTAGAAAAAACTGATGTGAACCCACTTTTCGAGAAATCGTGAATTTGAAAAAATTATGTATTCTCAACTTTTCCGTGCTCTAAACTTTGCCAATATTGGGCGATTTTAAAAAAATAATTTTTCAGTTAGTAGCTCAACCAGTTGCGAATCTCAACTTTTCCGTGCTATAATTTTGCCAATCTTGGGAGAAATTACATAAGGGGAAAGTCTCAGTACGGGGAATTTGTAGGAAATTGAGTAATCTCAAACTTTAAGTGCTCTCACTTTTGCCAATATTGGGATGATTAAAAAAAGCAATTGGATTCCGGTAAGTAATTTTATCGAGGTACTTTCATTTGTCATTCAAACTAGAAAACCATTTTTGAACCCCACTTTTGAAGAAACGTGAAATTGTAAAAAATTTGAGTAATCTTAACTTTTTCGTACTCTAAACTTTGCCAATATTGAGACTATCAACAAAAAGCAATGTATCATTAGTAGCTCATTGAGTTTACTTGTATTGTCATCACTCAAATGTATGATTACAAAAGGGGAATTGTATCAGTAGTAGCTCATCAGGTTACTTTCATTGTTCATTAAAACCTAGAACACACTCATTTTGAACCCACTTTTTCGAGAAAAAATCGTGAATTTGTTAATATTAAATAATTTAAACTTTTTTTCCGTGCTCTACTTTGCCAATTAATTGGAGGATTACGGAAGGGAATGTAAATAGTTAGTAGGTCATCTAGTTTTACTTTCAATTTTCATCAAACCTAGAAAACTATTTTTGACCACTTTTCGAGAAATCGTTGATTTGTAAATAGTGGTAATTCACCTTTGCCGGGCTCTAACTTTGCAATATTGGGACGATTTAACAAAATAATTTTTCAGTTAGTAGCTCATCCAGTTGAGTAATCTCAACTTTTCCTGCTCTAATTTGCCAATTGGGGATAATTACATAAGGAATGTATCAGTAAGTAGGCTCATCTGTTTACTTTCATTTGTCCATTCACATCTAGCAAAACCTCATCTTTGAAACCCACTTTTCGAGGGAAAATCGGGAATTTTGTAAAATTGGAGTAATCTCAACTTTTCCGTGCTCTAACTTGCCAATATTGGGGACATCACAAAAAAGCAATGTATCAGTTAGGTAGCTCATTGAATTTATTGTATTTGTCATCATATGTCAGTAATCTCAAACTTTCCGTCTCCAAACTTTGCCAATATTGTATCAGAAGTAAATCAATCGAGTTCTCCTTCATTTGTCAATCAAACCTAAGAAAATAACTCATTTTGAGGCCCATCTGTGAAAAATCGTGAATTTGTAAAAATTGATGTAGTCTTAAAACTTTTCCGTTGGCTCTAACTTGCCAATCTTGGGATGATATTTCAAAAGGAAAATGTATCAGTTAGTAGCCACCAGTTTACTTTCATTGTTCATTTTCAAAACTTAGAAAAACTCATTTTGAACCCAATTTTCGAGAAAATCGTGAATTTGTAAAAAATTGAGAATCTCAACTAAAAGTGAGATTTACTCAATTTTTTCACAAATTCACGATTTTCTTCGAAACAAGTGGGTTCAAAAAATGAGGTTTTCGAGGTTTGAAATGACAAAATGAAGTAACGGATGAGCTACTAAAAGATACATTCTTTTGAAAATATCCCAATATTGGCAAGTTAGAGCACGGAAAAGTTAAGGGGGAGCTACTAAATTTTTACCAATTCACGATGTTCACAAGAAAGTGGGCTCAAAAATGAGTTTTCTAGGTTTGAGTGACAAATGAAAGTAGACTCGATGAGTTACTTCCTGATACAATATTGGCAAAGTTGGAGCACGGAAAAAAGTTGGAGAGTAATGACTGATGACATGTACAAAAATCAAGTAAAATTCAATGAGCTACTCACTGATACATTGCTTTTGTGCTAGTCCCAATATGGCAAAAGTTGAGAGCACGGAAAAGTTTGAGATTACTCCAATTTTTAAAAAATTCACGATTTTCTCGAAAAGTGCGGTTCAAAAATGAGTTTTTTTTCCCTAGGATTGAAGAAACAAATGAAAGTAAAAAAAGGATGGAGCTACTTGACTGATAATCCATTATGTAAATTTATCCCAATATTGGCAAAAATTAAGGAGCACGGAAAAGTTGAGATTACTCAAACTGGATGAGCTACTAACTGAAAAATATTCTTGTTAAATCGTCCCCAAGATGGCCAAAGTTAGAGGGCACTGGCCAAAAGGTGAGATTACTCAATTATTTCCAAAAATTCACGATTTTCTCGAAAAGTGGGTTCAAAAATGAGTTTTCAGCGTTGAAGGAAAATTGAAAGTAAACTTAGATGACCTACTAAAACAACTATACATTTTCCCTTTTCGTAATCATCCCATATGGCAAAGTTAGAGCACGGAAAAAGTTTAAATTATTTAATATAACAAAATTCCACGATTTCTCGAAAAGGTGGGTTCAAAAAATGAGTTTTTCAGGTTTGAAGGACAAATGAAAACGTAAAACGGGATGGAAGCTACTAACTGATAGGCATTCCCTTTGCAATACATTCATACATTTGAGAAATGGGGACAAAATTACAAGTAAAAAAACTCAATGAGCTACTAAAAACTGATACATTGCTTTTGTGATTAGTTCAATATGGACAAAGTTAGAGTATCGGAAAAGTTAAGATACTCAAATTTTACAAATTCACGATTTTTCGAAAAAGTGGGTGTCAAAAAATGAGTTTTCTAGATTGAATGACAAAATGAAAGTTAAACTCCCGATAAAATATCTAACGGATTACATTGCTTTTTGGTATCATCCAAATATTGGCAAAGTGAGAGCACTTAAAAAGTTGAGGGATTACTCCAATTTCCTACAAAATCCGTACTGATACATTCCCTTATGAATTTAAATCCCAATATTGGCAAAATTAGAGCACTGGAAAAGTTGAGATTACCTCCAACGGGATGAGCTACTAACTGAAAAAATTATTTTTAATCGTCCCCAAATATGGCAAAGTTAGAGCACGGAAAAGTTGAGAATACAGAATTTTTTTCAAATTCCGATTTTTTTCGAAAAGTGGGTTCAAAATTCAGTTTATAGGCTGATATGACAAATGTAAGTAAACTGGGATGAGCTACTAAAGTGGAAAATTCTTTTTTAAATCGTTCCACAATAATGGCTAAAATTAGGAGCACGGGAAAAAAGTTGAGAATTACTGAATTTTACAAATTCACGATTTTCTCAAAAAAGGGGGTTCAAAAAATGAGGTATTCTAGGTTGTAATGACAAAAAAAGTAAGTAAACTGATTGGAGCCTACTAATATACATTGCTTTGTGTGATAGTCCCAATATATGCAAAAGTTAGAGCACGGAAAACTTTGAGATTGTACTAAGTTTTTACAAATTCAACGATTCAAAAAGTGGGGTTCAAAAATGAGTTTTAGGTTTGAATGACAAATGGTAAAAAGTAAACTCGATAAAAATATAAAAATACTACGGGATAACATTGCTTTTTGTAATCATCCCAATACTTGCAAAGTGAGAGCACTTTAAAAAGTTTGAGATTAACTCCAATTCTACAAATTCCCGATTTCCGAAAAAGTTGGGTTCAAAAAATGGTTTGCGTAGGTTTGAATGACAAAACTAAGTTTGGTTAACTAGATGAGCTAATTTAATTTGATTTACATTTTCCCTTGGAATCATTACAATATGGGCCAAAAGTTAGAGCACGACAAAAAAGTGAGATACTCCAATTTTACAAAATTCACGATTTCTCGAAAAGTGTGTTCAAAAAGGAGTTTTAGTTTTTGAGTGACAAATGGAAAGTAAAACGATGGCTACCTACAACTGATAACATTCCCTTTGTTATCATACCAATACTGGCAAAGCTAGAAGCACGGAAAAAGTTAAGATTACTCAAATTTTTAACAAATTCACGATTTTTCCGAAAAGTGGGTTCAAATGAGAAAATGAGTTTTCTAGATTTTGAATGACAAATACAAGTAAAACTAAGATGAGGCTACTACTATTCCATTTCCCTTTCGTAATCATTCACAATATTGGCTAAGTTAAGAGCACGAAAAAGTTAGATTACTCAATGTTACAAATTCCACGATTTTTCCGGAAAAGTGGGTTCAAACTGGGAGTTTTTCTAGGTTGAATGGACAAATGAAGTAAAACTGGATTGAGCTACTAACTGATACATTCCTTTGAAATCATGCCCAATATGGCAAAGTAGAGCACGGAAAAGTTAGGGACTCTTCCAATTTTTAACAAAATTTCACGATTTTTCACAAGAAGTGGGCTCAAAATTCTTAGTTGCTAGGTTGAGTGACAAAATGAAAGTAGACTCGATGGGAGTACTTCCTGATACATATTGGCAAAGTTGGAGTACGGAAAAAGTGAGATTTAATGACATGATGATGGGACATATACAAGTTAAAATCAAATTGAAGCTACAAAACTGATACATGTGCTTTTTGTGATAGTCCAATATTGCAAAGTTAGAAGCACGGGACAAAGTGAAGATTACTCAATTTTTACAAATTAACATTTTCTCGAAAAGGGGGTTCAAAAGAGTTTTAGAATTGAATGGACAAATGAAAGGAAAAACAGGATGAGCTACTTACTGATCAATTCATTATGTAACTTTATCCCCAATATGGCAAAACTTAGAGCACGGAAAAAGTTGAGATTATTCAATGGATGAGATACTAAAACTGAAAAATTATTTTGTAAAAATCGTCCCATATTGCAAAAGTTAGAGTTACGGACAAAGGGCGAGAATACTCATATTTACAAATTCACGATTTTCTCGAAAATGTGTTGGTTCAAAAAGCGAGTTTTCTAGGTTTTGAATGAAAAAATTGAAAGTAAACTAGATGGACCTTACTAACTATTACATTCCTTTTGTAATCATCCCCAATATTGGCCAAAGTTAGAGCACGAAAGTTTTTAAACATTAAATTAATATAAACAAATTCACGATTTTTCGAAACAGTGGGGTTCCAAAATGAGTTTTATAGGTTTGAAGGGGACCAATGAAAAGAGTAAAAACGGATGAGCTACTAACTGTACATTCCCTTTTGTAAATAACACCCCAATTGATGTATGGACAAATTTACAAGTAAACTCAATTGAGCTAAATACTGATACATGCTTTTTGTGATAGTACTCAATATTGGGCAAAGTGAGAGTACGGGGGGAAAAAAGTTACGATTACTCCAATTTTTTAACAATTCACGATTTTCTCGAAAAGTGGGTTCAAAATGAGTTTTCTAGATTGATGACAAATGAAAGAAACTTCGATAAAAATACGTAAACGATACATTGCTGTTTGTTAATATCCCAATATTGGCCAAGTGAGAGCATACTTAAAAAAAGTTGTGTAGATTACTCAAATTCTACAAAATTCCCGTACAGATACATTCCTTTATGGTAATTATCCCAATTATTGGCAAAAATTAGAGCACGGAAAAAGTTGGAAGATTAACTCACTGGATGAGCTACAACTGAAAAATTATTTTTTTAAATCGTTCCCAATATTGGCAAAGTTAGAGCACGGAAAAGTTGAGAATACAGGAATTTTTCTAATTCACGATTTTCTCGAGAAAAAAGTGGTTCAAAATCAGTTTTCTAGTGGCTTGAATGGACAAATGAAGTAAATGGATGAGTACCAACTGAAAACATTGCTTTTTAAATCGTTACCAATTAATGGCTCTAAATTAGAGCCACGAAAAGTTGAGGAAACTGAATTTACAAATTCGATTTTCTCAACAAGTGGTTTCAAAAATGAGGTATTCTAGGTTTAATGGAACAAAAGTAAGAAAAAACTGAATGAGATACGATAACTGATACATTGCTTTTGGTGATTAGTCCCATATTATGCAAAGTTTAGTAGCACGGAAAACTTGAGATATCATTTCAAAAATTTCACGATTTCTCAAAAAAGTGGGGTTTCAAAATGAGTTGTCTAGGTTTGAATGACAAATGAAAGAAACTCGATAAAATACTTACCGGATACATTGCTTGTTGTTAATCCATTCCCAATAATTGGCAAATGAGAGCACTTAAAAGTTGAAGATTACTCAATTTCTAACAAATTCCCGGATTTTCCCCGAAAGTGGGTTCAAAATGAGTTTTTCTAGGTGTGAATGAACAAAAACTAAGTTAATAGATGGAGCACTATTGGTACATTCCCTTTTGTAATCATTCAATATTGGAAAAGTTAGGGAGCACGAAAAAAGTTGAGATACTTCAATTTACAAAATTCACGATTTCTCGAAAAGTGGGGTTCCAAAAGGTCTTGTTCTAGGCATGAGTGGACAAAATGAAAGTAAAAACTGAAATGAGGCTACTAAACTGGATTTACATTGCTTTTTGTGTCGTTCCCAAATGGCTAAGTTAGAGCATCGAAAAGTTTGAGATTACTCAATTTTTACAATTCCACGATTTTTCTCGAAAAGTGGGTTCAAAAATGATTTTTTTAGGTTTGAGTGACAAAATGAAAGTAAAACTGAATGAGGCTACAACTGATACATTGCTTTTTGTTGAATGTCCCAATATTGGCTAAGTTAGAGCACGGGCAAAGGTGAGATTACTCAATATATACATTCACGATTTTTCTCGGAAAAATGGGTTCAAAAGAGTTTTCTAGGTTGAATGAAAATTGAAAGAAACTAGATTTTGTACATAATAACATTAAATTCCCATTTCGTAATCACTCCCAATGATTGGCAAAGTTAGAGCACGAAAGTTTAAAATTATTAAAATAACAAAAAATTCAACGATTTTCTCGAAAAGTGGGTTTTTTCAAAATGAGTTTTTCTAGGTTTGAATGGGACAAATGGAAGTAAAATTGGGATGAAAAGCTATAAAAACTGATTAACATTCCCTTTTGTTATCATACCAATTATGGCAAAAGCTAGGAGCACGGAAAAGTTTAAAGATTCTCAAATTTTACAAATTTCACGATTTTCTAGAAAAGGTGGGGTCAAAATGCGTTTTCTAGATTTGAATGGACAATACAAGTAAACTTAGAGGAGCTACTACTATTCATTTCCCTTTCGTAATCATTTCCCAATATTGGTCAAATTTAGGGAAGCACGAAAAAGTTGGAGATTACTCATTTTGCAAACTTCCACGATTTCTCGAAAAGTGGGTTCAAAAAGAGTTTCTAGGTTTGACTGGGACCAAAGAAAAGTAAACTGGATGAGCTACTAATTGATATATTCCTTTTGAAATCGTCCCAATATTGGCAAAGTTAGGAGACGAAAAGTTAAGGATTACTCAATTTTTTCCAAATTCACGATTTTCACAAGAAAGTGGGCTCAAAAATTGAGTTTTTTCTAGGTTGATGGACAAATCAAAGGGACCGATGAGTTACTCTGATACCATTGCTTTTTGTAAATAATTCCCAATATTGGCAAAAGTTGGGAGCACGGAAAAGTTGAGATTAATGAATGATGAATGACAAATCCAGTAAATTCAAATGAGCTACTAAACTGATACATTGCTTTTTGTGATAGTTCCCCCCAATATGGCAAAGCAGAGCACGGAAAAGTTAAGATTACTCAATTTTTCAAATTCACGATTTCTCGAAAAGTGGTTCAAAATGAGTTTTCTGGATTTGAATGGGACCAATACAAGGAAAAACTGAGGAGCCTACTACTTATTCCATTCCATTTCGTAAATCATCCCAATATGGCAAAATTAGAGCCACGGGGGAAAGTTGAGATTACTCAATTTTGGACCACTCCAGATTTCTCGAAAAGTGGGTTCAAAATGAGTTTTCGAGGTTGAATGACAAAATGAAAGTAAAACTGGATGAGCTCTAACTGATACATTTCCTTTGAAATCATCCCAAAAATTGGCAAAGTTAGAGCAGGAAAAGTTAAGATTACTCAATTTTACAAATTTCAGATTTTCTCGAAAGTGGGTTCAAAAATGAGTTTTTTCTTAGATTTGGATGACCAAATACAAGTTAAAACGAGATTGCAGCTACTACTATTCCATTCCCTTTGTAATCATACCAATTAGGCAAAATAGAAGCACGGAAAAGTTGAGAATTACCCAATTTTTTGACAACTTCACGATTTTCTCGGAAAAGTGGGTTCAAAATGAATTTTTTCTAGGTTTTGAATGGACAAAATGGAAAGTTAAACTGGATTGAGCTTACTAAACTGATACATTTCCTGTTGAAAAATCATCCCAATATTGGCAAGGTTAGGAGCACGGAAAAGTTAAGATACTCAATTTGCCAAATCCACGGATTTTCACAAGAGTGGGCTTCAAAATTTTGGGTGGGGAGTTTTGTCTAGTTTGGAATGGGACAAATCAAAGTAGGACGAGAAGTTACTCCTTGATACATTGCTTTTTGTAATCAATCCCAATATTGGGCAAAGTTGGGTAGCACGGAAAAAAGTTGAGGATTAAGGACATGATGATGATAAAGACAAGAATCAATGAAGCTTAACTAACTGATACATTGCTTTTTTGTAATAGTCCCCATATTGGACAAAGTTAGAAGCACGGAAAACGTTGAGATTACTCAATTTTACAAATTCACGATTTCTCGAAAAGTGGGTTCAAAAATGAGTTTCTAGGGTGGAATGAAAAATGAAAGTAAACTAGATGAGCTATTACTATTACATTCCTTTCGTAATCATCCCCAATAATGGCAAAATGGGAGCCGGAATAGTTGAGATACTCAATTTTACAAATTCCACGATTTTTCTCGGGGAAAAGGGTTAACAAAATGCGTTTTCTAGGTTTGAGTGGGACAAAAATGAAAAGTAAACTGAATGATCTTCTACATCTGATACATTGCTTTTTGTGATCGGGTCCCAATATTTGGCTTAAGTTAGAGGCACGGGGACAAAAAAGTTTAAAATTATCAATTTTACAAATCACGATTTTCTCAAAAAAATGGGTTCAAAATGAGTTTTCTTAGATTTTTGAATGACATATACAGTAATCTAGGATGAGCTATAACTGATTACTTTCCCGTATGTAATTATTTCCCAATAGTGGCAAAAAATAAGAAGCACGGAAAAGTTGAGAATTACCAAATTTTACAATTCAACTGTTTTCTCAAAAAAAGTGGGTTCAAAATGAGTTTTCTTTGATTATAATGAAAAAATGAAAGTAAACTCGATGAGCGACTACTGATACATTCCCTTGTGTAATCGTCCGAAGGATGGCAAAGTGAGAGCAACGGAAAAGTTGAGATTACTCCAATTTTTGACAAATTCACAATTTTCTAGGAAAGGGGTTCAAAATGAGTGTTCTAGGCTTGAATGGAAAAATTGAAAGTAAACGATGAAAGTAACCTTACTATTCATTCCTTCGGAATCCATTCCAATATTGGCATTGTTGAGAGCACGGGAAAAAGTTGAGGATTACTCAATTTTAACAAATTCACGATTTTTTCTCTGAAACGTGGGTTCAAAAATGGAGTTTTTCTAGGTTTGAGGGACCCAAAATGAAAGTAAAAACTGAAATGGAGCTTACTAACCGGATTACATTTGCTTATTTGTGATCGTTCCAATTATTGGCTTAAAGTTAAGCACGCAAAGTTGAGATACTCAATTTTTTTTACACAATTCACGATTTCTCGAAAAAAGTGGGTCAAAATGAGTTTTTCTTAGGTTGAGTGGATCAAATGAGAAAGTAAACTGAAGGGAGCTACTACTATTACATTTCCGCGTTCGTAATCATACCAACATGGCAAAAATGAGAGCACGAAATTAGTTGAGATTTACTTAATTTTTACAAAAATTTAACGGATTATTTCTCGAAAAGTGGGTCCAAAATGAGTTTCTATGGTTGAGTGACAAAAATGAAAGTAAACCTGAAGAGCTACTAACGGATACATTGCCTTTTGTGATCGTCCCAATATCCCAATATTTGGCTAAGTTAGAGCACGGAAAAAGTGAGATTAACTCAATTTTACAAATTCACGAATTTTCTCGAAAAGTGGGTTCAAAAGAGGTTTTCAGGTTTTGAGTGACAAATGAAAGGTAAAACCAATGAGAAGCTACTAACCGATACATTGCTTTTATGTGGATCGTCCAAATTGGCTAAGTTAGAGCACGGCAAAGTTGAGCATTCACCAATTTTTACAATTCCACGATTTCTCCCCC
The DNA here is from genome assembly GCA_024703675.1 of Drosophila nebulosa. Taxonomy (NCBI): domain Eukaryota; kingdom Metazoa; phylum Arthropoda; class Insecta; order Diptera; family Drosophilidae; genus Drosophila; species Drosophila nebulosa. The sequence goes on along the minus strand of JANFPS010000068.1, from coordinate 36,452 downwards.
CCTGAAAGGGGTTCAACTGGAGTTTTCTAGGTTTGAATGAAAAATGAAAGTAAACTGGATATGAGCTACAAACTGGATACATGCTCTTTGGATAGTTCCCAATATTAGGCCAACAGTTATAGCACGGGAAAACTCGTTCGCGATTACTCAATTTTTACAAATTTCAGATTTTCTCGAAAAAAAATGGGTTTCAAAATGAGTTTCCAGGTTTGAATGACAAATGAAAAAACTAAACTCGATAAAATACTATGATACATTTGCTTTTTGAATCATCCAATATGGCAAAAGTGATGACGCACGGAAAGTGGAGATTACTCAATTTATACAATTCCCGATTTCCGAAAAGTGGGTTCCAAAATGAGTTTTCTTTCCTAAGGTTTGACATGAACAATGAAAGTTAAAACGAGATGGACTACTAACTATTACATCCCCTTTCGTAATATCCCCAATATTGGCAAAAGTAAGAGCCGGAAAATGTTGAAGTTATTAAATATAACAAATTTCATACGATTTTCTCGAAAAAGGTACGGTTTCAAAATGGAGTTTTCTGATTTTAAGAAAAAATGAAGTAAAACTCGATGAGCGACTTACTGATACATCCCGTTGTAATCATCCGAATATTGGCAAACAGTAGGGAGCACGGAAAAAGTTGAGATTACTCAATTTTTACAAAGTTCCACGATTCTCTCGAAAAAGTTGGGTTCAAAAATGAAGTTTCTAGGTTTTGAATGAAAATTGAAAAGTAAACTAGATGGAAGCTACTTACTATTACCAGTCCCTTTCGTAATCATCCCAAGTATGCAAAATGAGAGCACCACGGAAATAGTTGAGAATAACTTTAATTTTTACAAATTTACGATATTCTCGAAAAAAGTGGTTTCAAAAAATGAGGTTTCTAGGTTTGGGTGGGACAAATGAAAGTAAACTGAATGGAGCTTATAAAACTGATACATTGCTTTTTGTGGATCGGTTCCAATATTGGCTAAGTTAGAGCACGGAAAAGTGGAGGATTACTCAATTTTTACCAAATTCACGATTTTCTCAAAAAAAGTGGGTTCAAAATGAGTTTATTCTAGATTTGAAGACAAACTAAAGAAACTAGATTGAGTACTAAAACTGATACATTCCCTATGTAATTTATACCCAATATGGGCAAAATCAGAGCACGGAAAAGTTGAGATTACTCAATTTTGACCATATTCAACAATTGTCTTGAAAAAGTGGGGTTCAAAATGAGTTTTTCTAGGGTTTGAATGAAAATGAAAGGTAAAAACTAGATGAGCTGACTTACTGTTCACATTCCTTCGTAATCCATTCCAATATTGGCAAATGTGAGAGCAACGGAAAAAAGTTGAGATTACTCAATTTTTTACAAATTCCCGATTTTTTAGGAAAAAAGTGGGTTCAAAATGAGTTTTTTCTAGGTTTGAGGGGACAATGAAAGTAAACTGAAATGAGCTAAACTAAAAAACTGCTAACATTGCTTTTGTGATGTCCCAATATGGCCATAAGTGTAGAGCACGCAAAGTTGAAAATACTCCAATTTTTACAAGATCACGGATTTTCTCGAAAAGTGGGTCCAAAATGAGTTTTTCTAGGTTTGAATGACAAAATGAAAGTAAAACTAGAGACCTACTAAACTATTACATTCCTTCGAATAATCCCAATATGGCAAAGTTAGGAGCACGGGAAAAAGGTTGCAAAATTATTAATATTAACAAATTCACTGTATTTCTCGAAAAGTAGATTCAAAATGATGTGTCTAGGTTTGAATGACAAATGAAAAGTAAAAACTGGATGAGCTACTAAACTGATACATTCCCTTTTGAAATCATACCATATGGCAAAGCAGAGGCAACGGAAAAGTTAAGATTACTTCAATTTGACAAAAATCACGATTTTCTCGAACAAAAAGTGGGTTCAATATGAATTTTCTAGATTTTAATGGGACAAATACAAGTAAAGTCTAGATGAGCTACTTATATTCCATTCCCTTTCGTAATATCCCAATATTGGCACAGTTAGAGCACGGCAAACGGTGAGGATACTCAATTGTAAACAAATTCGGCGATTGTTTCTCGGAAAAGTTTGGTTCAAAATGAGTTTTCTAGGGTTTGAGTGACAATATGACAGTAAAAACTGAAATGAGCTAACTTACTACCATTGGCTTTTTGTGATTCGTCCCAAATTTTGCAAGGGTGGAGGACGGCAAAGTTGAGATTACTCAAACTTTTTACAAAATTCCGCATTTTCTCGAAAAAGGGGTCAAAATGAGTTTTCTAGGTTGGAATGAAAATTGAAAAGTTTAAAACTAGATGACCTACAAACTATACTTTTCCCTTTTCGTAATCAATCCCATATGGCAAAAGGTAGAGCAACGGAAAATTTAAATAAGTAACTCAAGTTTTACAAATTCACGATTTTCTCGAAAAAGTGGGTTCAAAAATTAAAGTTTTCTAGATTTGAATGACGAAATAAAAGTTTAAACTAGATTGGACCTACTAAAAACTATACATTCCCTTTCGTAATCATCCCAATTATTGGCAAGTTTAGAGGCACGGCAAAGTTTGGAGATATTACTCAATTGTTTTAAACAACTTTCGCGGATTTCTCCGAAAAAGTGGGTTCAAAATGAGTTTTCTAGGTTGAGTGACAAATGAAAGTAAAAACTGGAAGAGCTAAACTGATACAATTGCTTTTTGTGAATCGTCCCAATCTTGGCAAGGTGAGAGCACGGCAAAGTTGAGATACTCCAATTTTTACAAAATTCACGATTTTTCGAAAAAAGGGGTCAAAATGAGTTTTTCTAGGTTTGAATGAAAATTGAAAGTAACAACTAGATCGACCTTACTAAACTATTAACATTTCCCTTTTTCGTAATCATCCCAATATTGCAATAGTTAGAGCACACGGCAAAGTTGAGATTACTCAAAAATTTAACCAAACTTCACGATTTTCTCGAAAAGTGGGTTCCAAAATGAGTGTTTGAATGACAAATGAAAGTAAACTCGATGAGCTACTAACTGATAAATTGCTTTTTGTGATCATCCCAATATTGGCGAAGTTAGAGCACGGAAAAGTTGACAATACTCATATTTTACAAATTCACGATTTTCTCGAAAAGTAAGTTCAAAATGAGTTTTCTAGGTTTGAATGAAAAATGAAAGTAAACTGGATGAGCTACTAACTGATACATTGCTTTTTATGATCTTCCCAATATTGGCAAAGTAAGAGCACGGAAAAGTTGAGAATACTGAATTTTTACAAATTCACGATTTTCTCGAAAAGTGGGTTCCAAATGATTTTTCTAGGTTTCAATGACAATGATTTTGCTTTTCAATGATACATTGCTTTTTGTAATCATCCCAATATTGGCAAAGTAAGAGCACGGAAAACTTGATATTACTCAATTTTGACAAATTCAAGAATTTCTCAAAAAGTGGGTTCAAAGTGATTTTTCTAGGTTTGAATAACAAATGAAAGTAAACTCGATGAGCTACTTACTGATACATTCCTTTTTGTAATCATCCCAATATTGGCAAAGTAAGAGCACTGAAAACATGAGATTACTCAATTTTTACATATTCACGATTTTCTCGAAAAGTGGGTTCAAAATGAGTTTTCTAGGTTTGAATGACAAATGAAAGTAAACTGGATAAGCTACTTACTAATGCATTCCCTTTTGTGATGATCCCAATATTGGCAAAGTTAGAGCACGGAGAAGTTGAGATTACTCAATTTTTACAACTTCACGATTTTCTCGAAAAGTGGGTTCAAAATTAGTTTTCTAGGTTTGAATGACAAAAATAATTGGGATAATTACAAAATTGAATGTATTAGTAAGCAGCTCATCTAGTTTACTTTTATTTGTCATTCAAACCTAGAAAACTAATTTTGATCTTGATTTTCTCGAAAAGTGGGTTCAAGATGAGTTTTCTAGGTTTGAATGACAAAAAAAAGTAATTTAGATGAGCTACTTACTAATACATTCCCTTTTGTAATTGGCAAAGTGAGGGCACGGAAAACTTGAGATAACTCTATTTTGACAAATTCAAAAATTTCTCAAAAAGTGGGTTCAAAATGAGTTTTCTAGGTTTAAATGACAAATAAAAGTAAACTCAATGAGTTACTTACTGATACATTGCTTTTGTAATCATCCCAATATTGGCAAAGTTAGAGCACGGAAAAGTTGAGATTACTCAATTTTTACAAATTCTCGATTTTCTCGAAAAGTGGGTGCAAAGTGATTTTTTTAGGTTTGAATGACAAATAAAAGTAAACTCAATGAGTTACTTACTGATACATTCCTTTTTGTAATCATCCCAATATTTGCAAAGTTAGCGCACGGAAAAGTTGAGATTACTCAATTTTTACAAACTCACGATTTTCTTGAAATGTGGGTTCAAAATTATTTTTATAGGTTTGAATGACAAAAAAAAGTAATTTAGATGAGCTACTTACTAATACATTCCCTTTTGTAATTGGCAAAGTGAGGGCACGGAAAACTTGAGATAACTCTATTTGACAAATTCAAGAATTTCTCAAAAAGTGGGTTCAAAATGAGTTTTCTAGGTTTAAATGACAAATAAAAGTAAACTCAATGAGTTACTTACTGATACATTGCTTTTTGTAATCACCCCAATATTGGCAAAGTTAGAGCACGGAAAAGTTGAGACTACTCAATTTTTACAAATTCTCGATTTTCTCGAAAAGTGGCTGCAAAGTAATTTTTCTAGGTTTGAATGACAAATAAAAGTAAACTCAATGAGTTACTTACTGATACATTCCTTTTTGTAATCATCCCAATATTGGCAAAGTTAGAGCACGGAAAAGTTGAGATTACTCAATTTTTACAAATTCACGATTTTCTTAAAATGTGGGTTCGAAATGAGTTTTCTAGGTTTGAATGACAAAAAAAAGTAAATTAGATGAGCTATTTACTAATACATTCCCTTTTGTAATCATCCCAATATTGGCAAAGTTAGAGCACGGAAAAGTTGAGATTACTCAATTTTTACAAATTCACGATTTTCTTGATATATGGGTTCAAAATGAGTTTTCTAGGTTGAATGACAAATGAAAGAAAACTCTATGAGCTACTTACTAATACATTCACTTTTGTAATCATCCCAATATTGGCAAAGTTAGAGCACGGAAAAGTTGAGATAACTCAATTTTTACAAATTCACGATTTTCTCGAAAAGTGGATTCAAAATAAGTTCTCTAGGTTTGTATGACAAATAAAAGTAAACTCGATGAGCTACTAACTGATACATTGCTTTTTGTATTCATCCCAATATTGGCAAAGTTAGAGCACGGAAAAGTTAAGATTACTCAATTTTGAAAAATTCAAGAATTTCTCAAAAAGTGAGTTCAAAATTACTTATCTAGGTTTGAATGAAAAATGAAAGTAAACTCAATGAGCTACTAACTGATACATTGCTTTTTATGATCTTCCCAATATTGGCAAAGTTAGAGCACGGAAAAGTTGAGATTACTCAATTTTTACAAATTCACGATTTTCTTGAAATGTGGGTTCAAAATGAGTTTTCTAGGTTTCAATGACAAATAAAAGTAAACTAGATGAGCTACTAACTGATACATTCCCTTTTGTAATCATCCCAATATTGGCAAAGTTAGAGCACGGAAAAGTTGCGGTTACTCAATTTTTACAACTTCATGATTTTTTCGAAAAGTGGGTTCAAAAGGAGTTATCTAGGTTTGAATGACAAATGAAAGGAAACTGGATAAGCTTTTTACTAATGCATTCCCTTTTGTGATGATCCCAATATTGGCAAAGTTAGAGCACGGAAAAGTTGAGATTACTCAATTTTTACAAATTCACGATTTTCTTGAAATGTGGGTTCAAAAAGAATTTTTTGGGTTTGAATGACAAATAAAAGTAAACTAGATGAGCTACTTACTAATACATTCCCTTTTGTAATCATCCCAATATTGACAAAGTAAGAGCAGAAAAAATGCAGTTACTCAATTTTTACAAATTCACGATTTTCTCGAAACGTGGGTTCAAAATGAGTTTTCTAGACTTAAATGACAAATACAAGTAAACTAAATAAGCTACTAATTGATACATTGCTTTCTGTATTCATTCCAATATTGGCAAATTTAGAGCACGGAAAAGTTGAGATTACTCAATTTTGACAAATTCACGATTTTTCTCGAAAATGGGGTTCAAAATGAGTTTTTCTAGGTTTGAATGACAAAAATAATTGGGATAATTACAAAATTGAATGTATTAGAAAGCAGCTCATCTAGTTTACTTTTATTTGTCATTCAAACCTAGAAAACTCATTTTGATCTTGATTTTCTCGAAAAGTGGGTTCAGAGGGAGTTTTCTAGGTTTGAATGACAAAAAAAAGTAAACTAGATGAGCTACTTACTAATACATTCCCTTTTGTAATCAACCCAATATTGGCAAAGTGAGAGCACGGAAAACTTGAGATTACTCTATTTTGACAAATTCAAAAATTTCTCAAAAAGTGGGTTCATAATGAGTTTTCTAGGTTCACATGACAAATAAAAGTAAACTCAATGAGTTACTTACTGATACATTGCTTTTTGTAATCACCCCAATATTGGCAAAGTTAGAGCACGGAAAAGTTGAGACTACTCAATTTTTACAAATTCTCGATTTTTTCGAAAAGTGGCTCCAAAGTGATTTTTCTAGGTTTGAATGAAAAATGAAAGTAAACTGGTTGAGCTACTTACTGATACATTCCCTTTTGTAATCATCCCAATATTGGCAAAGTTAGAGCACGGAAAAAATGCGATTACTCAATTTTTACAAATTCACGATTTTCTCGAAACGTGGGTTCAAAATGAGTTTTCTAGACTTGAATGACAAATACAAGTAAACTAGATAAGCTACTTACAAATACATTCCTTTTTGAAACATCCAAATTGGAAAAGTTAGAGCACTGAAAAGTTGCGTTTACTCAATTTTTACAAATTCACGATTTTCTTGAAATGTGGGTTAAAATGATTTTTCTAGGTTGAATGAAAAAAAAAAAAGTAAGCTAGATGACTACTTCTAATCATTCCCCATTTTTGTAATCACCCCAATATTGGCAAAGTTAGAGCCCCGAAAGATGAGATTCTAAATTTTTACAAAATTCACTACGAAATGGGGGTTCAAATATTTTTTCTGGGTTTGAATGAAAATAAAAGAAATAGATGAGCTACTTACTGATACTTCCCTTTTTTGTAATCATCCCAATTGGCAAAGTTAGAGCAGGGAAAAAAATGCGATTACTCATTTTTTACAAATTCCGTTTTTCTTAAAACGGGGGTTCAAAATGATTTTTCTGACTTGAAGAAAAACAAGAAAAATAGATAAGCTACTTCTAATACTTTCCCTTTTGAAAATCATCCCAATTTGGCAAATTTAAAACACGGAAAAAAATTATCAATTTTTAAAAATTCCGATTTTCTTGAAATGTGGGTTCAAATGATTTTTTTCTGGGTTTTAATGAAAAAAAAAAGAAAACTAGATGAGCTATTACAAATCTTCCCTTTGAACATCCCAATTTTGGGCAATTTTTAAAGCCCAAAAAAGGGGTTTACTAAATTTTTCAAAATTCCGATTTTCTTAAAATGTGGGTTCAAATGAGTTTTTTAGATTTGAAGACAAATAAAAGAAAACTAATGGCTATTTACAAATACTTCCCTTTGAAATCACCCCAATATTGGCAATTGGAGCCGAAAAGGTTGAGATTACCAATTTTTAAAAATTCACGATTTCCAAAAAAGGGGGGTTTCAAAAATTTTTCTAGGTTTGAATAAACAAATAATTGGATAATTACAAAATTTGAAGGGATTAGTAAGCAGATTATTTAAACTTTTTTTGTCATTCAAACCTAGAAAACTCATTTTGATCTTGTTTTTTCTCGAAAAGGGGGTTCAAGATGAGTTTTTTCAGTTTGAAGACAAAAAAAAAGAAACTAGATAAGCTACTTACAAATACATTCCCTTTTTGAAATAAACCCAATTTTGGCAAAGTGAGAGCAGGAAAACTTGAGATTACTCTATTTTGAAAAGTTCAAAAATTTCTCAATAAGTGGGTTCAAAATGAGTTTTTGGGTTCACATGACAAAAAAAAAAAACTAAATGAGACTTACTGATACATTGCTTTTTGTAATCCCCCCAATTTTGGGCAAGTTAGGCACGGAAAATTGAGACCATCAATTTTTACAATTCTCGATTTTTTGAAAAGTGGCTAAAATGTTTTTCTGGTTTTGAATGCAAAAAAGATAAACTCAATGATTTTCTTACGATAATTCCTTTTGGGAATCACCCAATTTTGGGCAAAGAAGGGGCCGGGAAAATTAAGATTACTCAATTTTTAAAAACTCACGATTTTCTTAAAATTGGGTTCAAAATTATTTTTATAGGTTGAATGACAAATAAAAGTAAAGAGACCTACTTACTAATACTTTCCCCTTTTTGTAATCATCCAATATTGGCAAAGGTTGAGACGCAAAAGTTGAGATTACTCAATTTTTACAATCCGTTTTTCCCCTCAAAAAGGGGGTTCAAAAATGAATTTTCTATTTTTGAATGAAAAATAAAAGAAACTGGTGGTACTAACTGTACTTTCCCCTTTTTGCAACTCCCAATATTGGCAAAGTTAGACAGGAAAAATTTTGAGATTACTCAATTTACAAATTCACGATTTTCCGAAAAATGGTTTCAAAAGGTTTCTAGGTTTGAATGACAAAAATAATTGGGATTTAAGTAAGTAGCTCATCTAGTTTACTTTTATTTGTCATTCAAACCTAGAAAACTCATTTTGATTCGATTTTTCTCAAAAAAGGGGGTTTTCAAAATTTTTTAGTTTAATAAACAAAAAAAAGAAAACTAGATGAGCTACTTAAAATCATTCCTTTTGAAAATCATCCCAATTTGGAAAAGAAAGCGCACGGAAAATTTAAAATTTTACTAAAATTTTTAAAAACTCACGATTTTTTTAAAAGGGGGGTTCAAAATTTTTTTAAGGTTTGAATGCAAATAAAAGAAATAGAGACCTACTTACAAAATACATTCCCTTTTGTAATCATCCCAATATTGGCAAGTTGAGCCCGGAAAAAAAAAAGTTGAGATTACTAATTTTTTAAAAAAATTCCCGTTTTTCTTGATGTACGGGTTAAAATGGTTTTCTAGTTAATGAAAAAGAAAAAAAACTCTATGGCTCTTACTAATACATTCACTTTTGAAATCACCCCAATATTGGAAAAAGTTAGAGCACGGAAAAATTTGAATTACTCAATTTTAAAAATTCACGTTTTTTCTCGAAAATGGATTCAAATAATTCTCTATTTTTATGTGACAAATAAAAGTAAATTCGATGGCACTAACTGATACATTGCTTTTTGTATTCATCCAATATTGCAAGTTAGAGAAAGGGAAAAAATTAAGATTACTCAATTTTTGAAAAAATCAAAAAATTTTTCTAAAAAAGGGAGTTAAAAATTTACTTATCTGGGTTTTGAATAAAAATAAAGTAACTCAATACTACAACTGAACATTGCTTTTTATGATTTTACCAATATTGGCAAGTTAGAGCACGAAAAGTTGGATTACTAAATTTTTACAAACTCACTTTTTCCCTTGAAATGTGCGTTCAAAAAAATTTTTTGGGTTTCAAATGACAAAAAAAAGTAAACTAATGAGCTACTAACTGATACATTCCCTTTTTGAAATCATCCCAATTTGGCAAAGTTAGAGCAGGGAAAAAGTTGCGATTACTAAATTTTTTAAAAAGTCACGAATTGGCAAATTTAGAGCAGGGAAAAAGTTGAGATTATAAATTTTTACAAATTTCACGTTTTCTCAAAAACGGGGTTCAAAATAGTTTTTTAGGTTTAAAACAAAAAAATTTGGGGGATAATTACAAAATTGAATGTATAGAAGCACATATCTAGTTTACTTTTTTTTTCACAAACCCTAAAATCTTTTTGATCACGATTTTCCTTGAAAAGTGGATTAAACAAAATTGTAATACCCCAATTTGGGCAAAGTTAGATCACAAAAAAGTGAATTACTCAAATTTACAAATTCACGATTTTCCGAAAAGTGGGTTCAAAATGATTTTCTAGGCTAAGCAGGGAAAAGTTGAGATTCCTCAATTTTGAAAAATTTCCGATTTCTAAAAAAGGGGTTCAAAATGGTTTTCTAGGTTTGAAGGGAAAAATAAAAGTAACGGGATAAGCTACAAACTGATACTTTCCCCTTTTGAAATCTCCCAATAGGGCAAAGCTAGAGCACGGAAAAGTTGAGATTACTCAATTTTTACAAATTCACGTTTTTCTAGAAAAGGGGGGTTAAAAAATGATTTTTTTTCCCTGGTTTTGAAGAAAAAGAAAGTAAACGGTAAGTACTAACTGATAATTGTTTTTGTATCTCCCAATATTGGCTAATAAAGCACGGGAAAAGTTGAGATTACTCGTTTTTAAAAATTCACAATTTTCTCCAAAGTGGGTTCAAATATGTTTTTAGATTTGAATGAAAATAAAAGAAAACTAAAAAACTACTAACTGATACATTCCCCTCTTTAATATCCCCAATTTTTTGGCAAATTGAGCAGGGGAAAAGTTGGGGATTACTCAATTTTTTACAAATTCTCAATTTCCGAAAGGGGGCCCCAAAAGTGATTTTTCTGGGTTTTGAATGACCAAAATAATTGGGAAAATTAAAAAATTAAAATTTTTTTGTAAGTAGCTCTCTTTTATTTGTCACTCAAAAATCGAAAACTCATTTTGACACGATTTTCGGGAAAAAAGGGGGTTAAAAAGATTTTTCTAGGTTTGAAAAAAAATGAAAGTAAACTAGATGAGTACTAACTGATTCTTTCCCCTTTTTAACATCCCAATATTGGAAAATTTAAGCACGGAAAATTTGAGACTCTCTTTTTTTCAAACCCCGTTTTTTCTCGAAAAGTGGGTTCAAAAGAGTTTTCTATTTTTTAATGAAAAATGAAAGTTAACTGGAGAGCTACTAACTGATAATTCCCTTTTTATGATTTTTCCCAATGTTGGAAAATTTAGAGCACGGAAAATTTAGATTCTCAATTTTTTAAAAATTTCCGATTTTTTGAAATGTGGGTTAAAAATTTTTTTTTATGGGTTTTTGAAGGACAAATAAAATAAACAGATGACCTACTTCAAATACATTCCCTTTTGAAATCATCCCAATATTGGCAAAGTTAGAGCACGCAAAAGTTAGTTTACTCAATTTTTACAAATTTCACGATTTTCCGAAAAGGGGGTTAAAAATAAATTTTCTTGTTTGAATGACAAAAAAAAGAAAACTAGTGACTACTAATAAACTTCCCTTTTGCATCATCCAATTTTGGCAAAGTTAGACCCGGGAAAGTTGAGATTACTCAATTTTACAAATTCACGATTTTCTAAAAAAGGGGCAAAATGAGTTTTCTAGTTTAATGACAAAAATAATTGGATTTAAGTAGTAGTCATCTAGTTTACTTTTATTTTGTCTTCAAACCTAGAAAACTCATTTTGATACGTTTTCCCCTCAAAAAAAAGGGGTTAAAAATTATTTTTTCTAGGTTTAAATACAATAAAAAAAACTAGATGAGCTATTTTCAATACTTCCTTTTTAATCATCCCAATATTGGCAAAGAAAGCGCACGGAAAAGTTAAGATTACTCAATTTTACAAACTCAAAATTTTTCTTGAAATGTGGGTTAAAATTATTTTTATAGTTTGAATGACAAAAAAAAAGAAACTAGATGACTATTTCTAAAATTCCCTTTTGTAATCACCCAATTGGCAAATTTAGAGCACGAAAAGTTGAAATTACTTAATTTTTACAAATTCACCCTTTTTTCTTGTTACGGGTTCAAAAGAGTTTTCTGGTTAAATGACAATGAAAAAAAAAACTCTATAGCTACTTACTAATACATTCATTTTGTAATCAATCCAATATGGAAAATTTTAGAGCACGGAAATTGAGATTCTCAATTTTTAAAAAATTCACGATTTTCTCAAAAAGGGATTCAAAAAAAGGTTCTCTGGTTTATGTAAAAATAAAGAAAATTTCGATGAGCTACAAAACGATACTTTGTTTTTTTGTTTCATCCCCAATTTTGGCAAAGTTTAGGCACGGAAAATTAAGATTACCAATTTTGCAAAAATCAAGAATTTTAAAAAAGTGATTTCAAAATTACTTATCTAGGTTTAAATGAAAAATGAAAGTAAACTCAATGAGCTCTAACTGATACATTGTTTTTATACTTCCCCCAAATTTTGGAAAAGTTAGACAGGGAAAATTTGAGATTACTCAATTTTTAAAACTCAGTTTTTCTTAAAATTGTCGTTAAAAATGAGTTTTCTAGGTTTCAATGAAAATAAAAGTAAACTAGATGACTAAAACTGATACTTTCCCCTTTTGTAATCACCCCAATTTTGGCAAAGTTAGAGCACGGAAAATTGCGTTTACTCAATTTTTAAAAAAGTCACGTATTGGAAAGTTAGAGCACGGAAAAGGAGATTACCTTTTTTACAAATTCACATTTTCCAAAAAACTGGGTTCAAAATGAGTTTTCTAGTTTTAAATGACAAAAATAATTGGAAAAAATTACAAAATTGAATGAAATAGTAAGCAATATCTAGTTTATTTTTAGTCTTTAAAAAACCAAAAAATCTCTTTTTGATCAGTTTTTCTGAAAAGGGGATTAAACATAAGTTGTAATATCCCAATTTTGGGCAAAGTTGATCACGAAAAGGTAAGTTTACTCAAATTTTACAAATTCACGATTTTCTCGAAAATAGGTTCAAAATGAGTTTTCAAAGGGGAAGAGCACGGAAAAGTTGAGAATACCAAATTTTGACAAAATCCCAATTTTCTAAAAAAGGGGGTTCAAAATGAGTTTTCTAGGTTTGAAGGGCAAATAAAAGTTAACGATAAGCACTAACTGATACTTCCCTTGTAATCATCCAATATGGAAAAGCTAAGCACGGAAAAGTTGAGATTACTAAATTTTTTTACAAATTCACGTTTTTTCAGAAAATGGGTTAAAAATGATTTCTAGGTTTGAATGAAAAATGAAAGAAAACTGGATAAGCACTAATGATACATTGCTTTTCGTGATCGTCCCAATATTGGCTAAGGAGCACGGAAATTTGAGATTACTCGTTTTTTTTACAAATTCACAATTTTCTCCCCAAAAGTGGGTTCAAATATTTTTTCTAGTTTTGAATGACAAAAAGTAAACAAAATAAGTTTAAAAACTGAAAATTCCCTCTTGTAATCATCCCAATATTGGCAAAGTTAGAGCACGGAAAATTTGAGATTACTCAATTTTTTTACAATTCTGATTTTCTCAAAAGGTGGGTCAAAGTGTTTTTTCTAGGTTTTGAATGACCAAAATAATTGGGAAATTACAAAATTGAATTTTTTTAGAAATAGCTCATCTTTTATTTGTCACTCAAAAAATCGAAAACTCTTTTTGATCACATTTCTCGAAAAGGGGGTTCAAAATGAGTTTTTTTTCTTTTTTAAATACAAATACAAGAAAACAAATGAGCTACAAACTGTTTTCTTTCCCTTTTGTAATCATCCCAATATTGGAAAAGTTAGAGCAGGGAAAAAAGTTGAGACTACTCAATTTTTACAAACTCACGATTTCTCGAAAAGGGGGTTTCAAAATGATTTTCTATTTTTTAATAAAAAATAAAAAGTTAACTGGTAGCTACTAACTGATACTTGTTTTTTATGTTTTACCAAGTGGAAAAAGTTGACCCGGGAAAAATTTTGGTTTACTAATTTTTAAAAAAATTCACGATTTTTTGAAATGTGGGTTCAAAATGAGTTTTTTTGGGTTTTTCAATACAAATAAAAGTAAACTCATGAGAACCTACTGATACTTCCCTTTTGAAATCATCCCAATTGGCAAAGTTAGAGCACGGAAAAGTTGGATTACTCAAGTTTTACAAATTCACGTTTTTCCCTCAAAAAGGGTTTCAAAATCAGTTCTCTAGTTTGATGAAAAATTTAAAGTAAACTCGATGAGCCACTAACTGAAAATTTGCTTTTTGTATTCACCCCTATTTTGGGAAAAGTTAGGCACGGAAAAGTTAAGATTTTAAAATTTTTAAAAAATTCAAGAATTTTAAAAAAGGGTTCAAAATTACTTATCTGGGTTTTTGAATAAAAAATAAAGAAAAACGGGATGACTACTAACGATACATTGTTTTTTTGTGATCTTACCAATATTGGCAAGTTAGAGCACGGAAAGTTGAATTACTCAATTTTTAAAACTTCCGATTTTCTTAAATGGGGGGTTCAAAAGATTTTTGTATTTTTCAATGAAAATAAAATAAACTAATGGCTCAACTGATACATTCCCTTTTGAAATCATCCCAAATTGGCAAGTTAGAGCCCGGAAAAGTTGCGTTTACTCTTTTTTTTTTTTAAAAATTCACGTTTTGGAAAAAGTTAGAGCACGGAAAAGTTAGTTACTAAATTTTTTACAAACACGATTTTCTAAAAAAGTGGGTTAAAACATGAGTTTTTCAGGTTTGAATGACAAATAAAATAAACCGATGAGCCACCTAGATACTTTCCCCTTTTTAAAATCACCCCAATATTGGCAAAGTTAGAGCCGGAAAGTTGAGATTACTCTTTTTTAAAAATTTCACGATTTTTTCGAAAAGTGGATTCAAAATCAGTTCTCTAGGTTTGCATGACAAATTTAAAGTAAACTCGATGAGCCACTAACTGATACATTGCTTTTTGTATTCATCCCTATATTGGCAAAGTTAGACCCCGGAAAATTAAAGATTACTAAAATTTTGAAAAATTCAAAAATTTTTTCTAAAAAAGTGAGTTAAAAATTACTTATCTAGGTTTGAATAAAAAATGAAAGAAAACTGGGACTACTAACTGATACTTGTTTTTTTATGATCTTACCAATATTGGCAAAGGTAGAGCACGGAAAAGTTGAGATTACTCATTTTTAAAAAAATTCACGATTTTCTTAAAAAGGGGGTTAAAAGAGTTTTCTAGGTTTCAATGACAAATAAAAGTAAACTAGATGAGCTACTTACTAATACATTCCCTTTTGTAATCATCCCGATATTGGCAAAGTTAGAGCACGGAAAAAATGCGATTACCCAATTTTTACAAATTCACGATTTTCTCGTAACGTGGGTTCAAAATGAGTTTTCTAGACTTGAATGACATATACAAGTAAACTAGATAAGCTACTTACTAATACATTCCCTTTTGTTGAGATTACTCAATTTTTACAAATTCACGATTTTCTCGAAAAGTGGGTTCAAAATGAGTTTTCTAGACTTGAATGAAAATTACAATTTAACTAGATAAGCTACTAACTGATACATTGCTTTCTGTATTCATTCCAATATTGGCAAAGTTAGCGCACGGAAAAGTTGAGATTACTCAATTTTTTCAAATTCACGATTTTTTCTTGAAATGTGGGTTCAAAAAGAGGTTTTTCTAGGTTTCAATGACATATAAAGTAAACAAGATGAGGGTACTAATTGATACATTCCTTTTGTAATCATCCCAATATTGGCAAAGTTAGAGCACCGAAAGGTTGAGATTACTCAATTTTTACTAAATTCACGATTTTCTTGAAAAGTGGGTTCAAAATGAGTTTTTTAGGTTTGAATGACAAAAATAAGTAAACTAGATGAGCTACTTACTTATACATTCACTTTTGTAATCATCCCAAATATCGGGGAAAAATTTGAGCACGGAAAAGTTGAGATTACTCATTTTTTCAAATTCACTTTTTCTTCGAAAAGTGGGTTTCAAAATTATTTTCTAGGGTTTGAATGACAAAAATAATTGGGATAATTTACAAAATTGAATGTATTAGTAAGTAGCTCATCTAGTTTACTTTTATTTGTCATTCAAACCTAGAAAACTCATTTTGATCACAATTTTCTCGAAAAGTGGGTTCAAAATGAGTTTTTTAGGTTTGAATGACAAATACAAGTAAACTAGATGAGCTACTTACTAATACATTCCCTTTTGTAATCATCCCAATATCGGGAAAATTAGAGCACGGAAAAGTTGAGATTACTCAATTTTACAAATTCACGATTTTCTCGAAAAGTGGGTTCAAAAGGAGTTTTCTAGACTTGAATGAAAAATACAATTTAACTAGATAAGCTACTAACTGATACATTGCTTTCTGTATTCATTCCAATATTGGCAAAGTTAGAGCACGGAAAAGTTGAGATTACTCAATTTTTACAAATTCACGATTTTCTCTAAAGTGGGTTCAAAATGAGTTTTCTAGGTTTGAATGACAAAAATAATTGGGATAATTACAAAAATGAATGTATTAGTAAGCAGCTCATCTAGTTTACTTTTTTTTGTCATTCAAACCTAGAAAACTCATTTTGATCTTGATTTTCTCGAAAAGTGGGTTCAAGATGAGTTTTCTAGGTTTGAATGACAAATAAAAGTAAACTCAATGAGTTACTTACTGATACATTGCTTTTTGTAATCACCCCAATATTGGCAAAGTTAGAGCACCGAAAAGTTGAGATTACTCAATTTTTACAAAGTGATTTTTCTAGGTTTGAATGACAAATGAAAGTTAACTCGATGAGCTACTTACTGATACATTCCCATTTGTAATCATCCTTATATTTGCAAAGTAGGAGCACGAAAAGGTTGAGATTACTCAATTTTTACAAATTCACGATTTTCTTAAAAAGTGGGTTCAAAATTAGTTTTCTAGGTTTGAATGACAAAAATAATTGGGATAATTACAAAATCGAATGTATTAGTAAGCAGCTCATATAGTTTACTTTTATTTGTCATACAAACCTAGAAAACTCATTTTGATCTTGATTTTCTCGAAAAGTGGGTTCAAGATGAGTTTTCTAGGTTTGAATGACAAAAAAAAGTAAACTAGATGAGCTACTTACTAATACATTCCCTTTTGTAATCAACCCAATTTTGGCAAAGTTAGAGCACGGAAAAGTTGAGATTACTCAATTTTTACAAATTCACGGTTTTCTTGAAATGTGGATTCGAAATGAGTTTTATAGGTTTGAATGACAAAAAAAAAAATTAACTAGATGAGCTACTTACTAATACATTCCCTTTTGTAATCATCCCAATATTGGCAAAGTTAGAGCACGGAAAAGTTGAGATTACACAATTTTTAAAAATTCACGATTTCTTGATAATGGGTTCAAAATATTTTTCTAGGTTGAATGCAAATAAAAGAAAACCTAGAGCTACTACTAATACTTTTCACTTTTGTAATATCCCAATTTTTGGGCAAATTTAGAGAGGGAAAAGTCAGTTTACTCAATTTTTTAAAATTCAGATTTTTTTGAAATGTGGGTTAAAAATTATTTTTTAGGTTTGAATGACAAAAAATAAACTAGGACTACTTACTTATACATTGTTTTTTGAATCATCCCAATATTGGCAAATTAGGCACGGAAAAGTTTGGAATTACTCAATTTTACAAATTCAGGGTTTTTTTCTTAAAATGTGGGTTCGAAATGATTTTTCTGGGTTTTTGAATGAAAAAAAAAAAAATTAACTAATGACATTACAAATACTTTCCCTTTTGTAATCATCCCAATATTGGCAAATTTAGAGCACGGAAAAGTTGGATTCTCAATTTTTACAAATTACGTTTTTTCTGATATATGGGTTCAAAATTTTTTCTAGGTTAATGAAAATGAAAAAAAAACTTATGAGCTACTTCTAATCTTCATTTTTGTAATCCCCCCAAATTTGGCAAAGTTAAGCAGGGAAAATTTTGAGATTACTAAAATTTTTTTAAAATTCACGATTTTCTCAAAAAGGGGATTCAAAAAGTTCTCTAGGTTTGATGAAAAATAAAAGAAACCCCTCTAAAGCTACAAACCGATACATTGTTTTTTGTATTTCCCAATTTGGCAAAGTTAGAGCACGGAAAATTTAAAGATTACTGAATTTCCAAAAAAAAAGAAACCCCCAAAAAATGAGTTAAAAAATTACTATTGGGTTTTGAATAAAAAAAATGAAAGAAAAATTTAAATGAGCTACTACAAAAAATTGCTTTTTATGATCTTACCAATTTTGGAAAAAGTTGAGCACGGAAAAGTTGAGTTTACTAAATTTTTTACAAATAAAAACGATTTTCTTGAAAGTGGGTTAAAAAGGTTTTTTCTAGGTTTCAATACAAAAAAAGTAATAGATGATTACAAAATGATACATTCCCTTTTTTTAATCCCCCAATATGGTAAAGTTGAGCACGGAAAAGTTGCGATTATTTAAATTATTCAAATTCACGTAGGGGCAAAGTTAGAGCACTAAAAAAGTTGAGATTACTAAATTTTACAAATTCACATTTTCTCGAAAAACTGGGTTAAAAATGATTTTTCTGGGTTTTATACAAAAATAATTGGGATAATTACAAAATTGAATGTAATAGTAAGCAGCATATCTAGTTTACTTTTATTTGTCATTCAAACCTAGAAATCTCATTTTGATCCGTTTTTTCTTGAAAAGTGGTTTAAAAAGAAGTTGTAATCATCCCATATTGGAAAATTTAACACGAAAAGGAGAGATTACTCAAATTTTACAATTTCACGATTTTCTCGAAAATTTGGGGTTAAAAATGGTTTTCTAGGTTAAATGGCAAATAAAGTTAACTGGAAAAAGCTACTAACGTTTACTTTCCCCTTTGTATCATCCCAACATGGCAAAGCTAAGCACGGAAAAATTGGTTTATTTAATTTTGAAAATTCACGATTTTCTCAAAAAAGTGGGTAAAAAATGAGTTTTCTAGGTTTCAGACAAAAAAAAGAAACTTATGACCCACCTACTGATACATTCCCTTTTGAATCACCCAATATTGGAAAAATTAGAGCACGGAAAATTTGAGATTATCAAGTCAAAATCGTTTTTTCTGGGTTTTTATGAAAAATTTTAAAAGTAAACCCCCGATGACCCACTAACTGAAAATTTGCTTTTTGTATTCATCCTATATTTGGCAAAGTTAGAGCAGGGAAAAAAGTTAAGTTCCAATTTTGAAAATTCACGATTTCTCAAAAAAGGGGGTTAAAATTAGTTTTTAGGTTTAATGAAAAAAAATTTGGGGATAATTAAAAAATCGAATGATTAGTAAGCAGTTATATAGTTTATTTTTTATTTGTCATTCAAACCTAAAAAACTATTTGATCTTGATTTTTTTGAAAAGGGTTCAAGATGATTTTTCTAGGTTTAAATGAAAAAAAAAAGTAAACTAGATGACTACTTACTAATACATTCCCTTTTGAAAATCAACCCAATTTGGGCAAAGTGAGAGCAGGGAAAAATTTTAGTTTACTCTTTTTTTGAAAAATTCAAAAATTTCTAAAAAAGGGGGTTCAAATGATTTTCTGGTTTTGAATGGCAAATAAAATTTAAATGGATAACTACAAAATGGTACTTTTTCCCTTTGTAATCACCCCCAATAGGGAAAAAGTTAGACCCAGGAAAAGTTGAATTCTCAATTTTTAAAAATTCAAAATTTTTCTCGAAAAGGGGTTAAATATTATTCTAGTTTGAATGACAAATACAAGTAAAAAAATAAGCTACTGACTGATTCTTTCCCCTTTTTTGTAATCACCCAAAATTTGGAAAATTTTAGAGCACGGAAAAGTTGAGATACTCAATTTTTACAAACTACGATTTCTTGAAATGTGGGTTCAAAATGTTTTTTTCTGGGTTTTTAATGAGAAATAAAATAAACTGTATGAGCCACCCTGATACATTCCTTCCCTTTGAAATCCCCAATATTGGAAAAGTTAAGCCGGAAAAAATTTGAGATTACTAATTTTTTTAAAAATTAAACGATTTTTCGAAAAGTGGATTCAAATCATTCCTAGTTTGCATGACAAATTTAAAGTAAACCGATGAGCCCTAACTGATAATTTTGATTTTTGTATTCATCCCTTTTTGGGAAAAGTTGGCAGGGAAAAAAGTTAAGATTATCAATTTTTGAAAATCGGGGATTTTTCAAAAAGTGGTTTAAAATTATTTTATCTAGGTTTGAATGAAAAATGAAAGAAAAACGGGGATGAGCTACAAAACCTATACTTTGCTTTTTGTGATCTTACCAAATTGGCAAAGTTAGAGCACGGAAAGTTGAGATTACTCAATTTTAAAAATTTTCACGATTTTTTTTAAAAGGGGGTTCAAAAGAGTTTTCTTTTTCAAGGAAAATAAAAGTAAATAAGAGCTACAACTAAAACTTTCCTTTTGTAATATCCAATATTGGCAAAGTTAGACCCCGGAAAATTCGTTTACTAAATTTTTAAAAAATTCACGATATTGCAAAGTTAGACAGGGAAAAAGTTGAATAATCAATTTTTAAAAAATTCACCTTTTTCTAGAAAAGGGGTTCAACATGATTTTTTAAGGTTTAATGACAAAAAAAATAAACTCGATGACCACCTACGATACCCCCTTTGTTACCCCCAATTTTTTTGGAAAAGTTAGACCCGGAAAAAGTTGAGTTTACTAAATTTTTACAATTCCGTTTTTTCTCGAAAAGTGGATTCAAAATAAGTTCTCAGGTTTGCATGATAATATAAGTAAACTCGATGAGCTACAAATTATATTTTGTTTTTTTGTATTCATCCCAAATTGGCAAAGTTAAGCACAAAAAATTTAAAATTTACTCAATTTAAAAAATTCAAGAATTTTCCCAAAAAAGGTTAAAAATTTACTTATCTAGGTTTGAATGAAAAATGAAAGAAAAACTGGATGAGCTACAAACTGAAAATTGCTTTTTATGATCTTACCAATTTTGGCAAAGGTAGAGCCGGAAAATTTTTGAGATTACTCAATTTTTTCAAATTCACGATTTTCTTGAAAGGGGGGTTTAAAAAATGATTTTTTCTGGGTTTTAAAATGACAAAAAAAAGAAAACTAGATGAGCTACTAAATGAACTTTCCCCCTTTGTAATCATCCCAATTTTGCAAAGTTAGAGCACAAAAAATTTTAAGATTACCAATTTTTTACAAACCCCGATTTTCTCGAAAGGGGGTTCAAAATGAGTTTTCTGGGTTTTTGAATGACAAATGAAAGTAAACTGCATAAGCTACTTCTAATGCTTTCCCCTTTTTGAGATGATCCCAATATTGGAAAATTAGAGCACGGAAAAAGTTGAGATTCCCAAATTTTACTATTCCGTTTTTCTTGAAATGGGGTTCAAAAAGATTTTTTTTTGGTTTGAATGACAAAAAAAGTAAACAGATGAGCTACTTACAAATACATTCCCCTTTGTAATCCCCCAAATATTGGAAAAGTTAGAGCACGGAAAAAATGCGTTTCCCCCCAATTTTTACAAATTCACGATTTTCCAAAACGGGGGTTCAAAATGAGTTTTCTAGATTGAATGACATATACAAAAAACTAGAAAAGCTATTTACTTTACATTCCCTTTTGTAATCCCCTATTGGCAAAGTTAGAGCAGGAAAAGTTGAGTTTACTAAATTTTTTACAAATTCACAAATTTCTCAAAAAGTGGGTTCAAAATGATTTTTCTAGATTTGAATAAAAATTACTTTTAACTAGATAACACTAACTGATACATTGTTTCTTATTCATTCCAATTTGGAAAAAGTTAGAGCAGGGAAAAAGTTGAGTTACTAAATTTTTTTAAATTCACGGTTTTTTTAAAATGTGGGTCAAATGAGTTTTCTAGGTTTCAATACCTATAAAGAAAAACTAGATGGTACTAACGATACTTTCCCCTTTTGAAATCATCCCAATATTTGAAAAGTTGAGCACCGAAAAGTTGAGATTACTCAATTTTTACTAAATTCAGATTTTTTTAAAAAAGGGGGGGTTTCAAAATGGTTTTCTAGGTTTGAATGACAAATACAAGTAAACTAATGAGCTACTTACTAAAAATTTTCCTTTTGTAATCACCCCCAATATGGGCAAAGTTAGAGCAGGAAAGTTGAGTTTACTCATTTTCAAATTCACGTTTTTCTCGAAAAGGGGTTAAAAAATGATTTTCTGACTTGAAAAAAAATACAATTTAACTAATAAGCTACAAAACTGATACATTGTTTTTTTCCCTTCCCAATATTGGAAAAATTTTAGACCCGGGAAAAAAGTTGAGATTACTCAATTTTGAAAAATTCCCAACGTTTTTCCAAAAAGGGGGTTTTAAAAATTTTTTTTCCCTGGTTTTGAATGACAAAAAAAATTGGGGAAAAATTTAAAAAAAATAAATGTATTAGTAAAGCGCTCATCTATTTTACTTTTTTTGTAAATTCAAACCTAGAAAACTAAATTTTGATCTTGTTTTTTTTTTCAAAAAGGGGGGGTTCAAAATGATTTTTTCTGGGTTTTTAAAGGGCATATAAAAGTAACTAATGGCTACTAACTGATCCCCTTTTTTTTGGGTTTTAACCCCACCCAATATTGGCAAATTTAAAAGCCCAAAAAGGTTGAGATTACTAAATTTTTTTACTAAATTCACTTTTTTCCCCTTTGAAATTTGGGTTTTAAAAAATGATTTTTTCTGGGTTTTTTGAATAAACAATCCCGTAAACTAGATAAGCTCCCCTTAAAACTTTTCCCTTTTTTAATCACCCCAAATATGGGGCAAATTTAGAGAAAAGGGAAAAAAGTTGAGTTTACCCCCAATTTTTACATTTTTCATTTTTTCCCCTCGAAAAGGGGGGTTAAAAATGATTTTTTTCGGGACTTAAAGGGAAAAATACAATTTTCGGGAAAAGCAAACAAAATAAATACATTGCTTTCTGTTTCATTCCAATATTGGCAAAGTTGAGAAAGGAAAAGTTGAGATTACTAAATTTTGACAAATTCACCAAAATTTTCCCCCCCAAAAAGGGGGTTTAAAATGTTTTTTTCTGGGTTTTTTGAATGACAAAAAAAAATTTTTGGGAAAAATTAAAAAAATAAAATGTATTAGTAAGCGCCCCACTAGTTTTTTTTTTTTTGTCATTCAAACCTAAAAAAACTCATTTTAAATCTTGATTTTCTCGAAAAGTGGGTTCAAATAAATTTTTTTCTGGGTTTTGAATGAAAAATTTAAAATTAAACTAAAATGAGTTACTTACTGATACATTGCTTTTTGTAATCACCCCAATATTGGCAAATTTGGAGCACGGAAAATTTTGAGATTTACTAAATTTTTTAAAAATTTCACCGATTTTCTCGAAAAGGGGGTTTAAAAAAGGATTTTCTAGACTTGAAAAAAATTAAAATTAAAAACTAGATAAGCTACAAACGATAATTGTTTTTTCTGTATTCTTTCCCCAATTTTTGGGGCAAATTTTAGAGCAGGGAAAAATTTTTTAAAGATTACTAATTTTTTACAAATTCCGATTTTCTAAAAAGGGGGTTCAAAATATTTTTTCTGGGTTTTTGAAAAAAAAATTACAAGAAATTTAAGATAAGTTTACTAACTAAATACATTTTTTTCTGTTTCTTCCATTTTTGGCAAAGTAAAGAGCAGGGAAAAAATTAAAGATTACTCTATTTTGAAAATTTAAAAAAATTTCTAAAAAAGGGGGGGTTAAAAAATGATTTTTTTCTAGGTTTAAAATAAAAATTACAAGTAAACTAGAAAAGGCTCAACTGATACTTGCTTTCTGTATTCATTCCAATATTGGCAAAGGGGAAAACACGGAAAATTTGAGATTCCTCAATTTTGACAAATTCAAAAATTTCTAAAAAAGGGGGTTTAAAAATTTTTTTTTCAAAATTTTTAAATGACAAATAAAAAAAACTCAAGGGAGTTACTTACGTACATTGTTTTTTTGTAATCATCCCTATAGTGGCAAAGTTAGAGCACGGAAAAGTTAACTACTCAATTTTTACAAATTCTCGTTTTTCTCGGTGGCTCCAAAGTGTTTTCTAGGTTTGAATCAAATGAAAGTTAACTCGATGAGCTACTTACTGATACTTCCCCTTATGAAATTCTCCTTATATTGAAAGTGGGAGCACAAAAATTTTGAGATTACTCAATTTTTAAATTCACGATTTTTTAAAGTGGGTTTAAAAATTATTTTTTCTAGGTTGAATGAAAAAAATAATTGGGATAATTAAAAATCGAATTATTAGTAAGCAGCTCATATAGTTTACTTTTATTTTTTCATTCAACTAAAAACTTTTTTATCTTGATTTTCTGAAAAGTGGGTTCAGATGAGTTTTTCTGGGTTTTAAAATGCAAAAAAAAAAAACTAATACTACTTACAAATACTTCCCCTTTTTTGTAATCACCCAATTTGGCAAGTGAACACGGAAAATTTGAGATAACTCTTTTTGAAAAAATTAAAAAATTTTCTCAAAAAGGGGGTTCAAAATGAGTTTTCTAGGTTTAAATGACAATAAAAGTAAACTCAATGAGTTATTACTGATAATTGCTTTTTGAATCACCCCAATTTTGGGCAAAGTTAGCACGGAAAATTTGAGACTACCAAATTTTTTACAATTTCTCGTTTTTCTCGAAATGGCTCCAAGTGTTTTTTTTTAGTTTAAAATGAAAAATAAAAGTAAACTCAATGATTTCTTACTATACATTCCTTTTTGGCAAAGAAAGGGGGACGGAAAAGTTGAGATTACTCTTTTTTACAAACTCACATTTTCTTTTAAATGTGGGTTCAAATTTTTTTTATAGGTTTGAATGAAAAATAAAAGTAAACTGATAGCTTTTTACTAATACATTCCCTTTTGTAATCACCCAATATTGGCAAAGTTAGACACGGAAAAGTTGGATTACCAATTTCCCAAATTTCCCCCTTTTGTAATCTCCAATTTTGGGGGAAAGTTAGAGCACGGAAAAGTTGCGATTACTCAATTTTTACAAATTCACGATATTGGCAAAGTTAGAGCACGGAAAAGAAATCTCATTTTGATCACGATTTTCTTGAAAATGGTTCAAAAAAAGTTTAATCACCCCAAAATATTGGCAAAGTTAGATCACAAAAAGTAGAGATTACTCAAATTTTACAAATTAACGTTTTTCTCAAAAAGGGGTTTCAAAATGGGGTTTTCTAGGTTTAAAATGGCAAAGGAAAGAAAACGGTTTAATTTTTACTAATGATACGTTCCCTTTGAAATTTTAATCCCAACTTTGGCAAAGCTAGAGCAAAAAAAAATTTGGGGAATTTACTAAATTTTTGACAAAATTCACGATTTTCTCAAAAAAGGGGGTTAAAAAAGGATTTTACGTACTTGAGTATTTAAATAATAAAATTCCCCCTTTGTAATCACCCCCAATATTGGCAAAGTTTAGAGCCCCGGAAAAGTTGAGATTACTCAATTTTACAAATTCACGTTTTTCTTGATATAGGGTTTAAAAAGGAGTTTTCGGGGTTGAATGACAAATGAAAGAAAACCCTTCTATGAGCTACTTATTTTAAAAACTTTTCATTTTGGGTAATCACCCCAAATTTTGGAAAATTTTGAGAAACGGAAAAGTTGAGTTTACCCCAATTTTTTTCAAATTCACGTTTTTCTCAAAAAGTGGTTTAAAAATAAGTTCTCTGGGTTTGTTTTAAAAAAAATTAAAAGTAAACTCAAATACTACTAACTGATACTTTGCTTTTTTTTATTCCCCCCCAATGTTGGCAAATTTAGAGCACGCAAATTTTTAAGATTACTAAATTTTTGAAAAAATTTCAAAAAAATTTCTAAAAAAGTGATTTTAAAAATTTACTTATTTAGGTTTGAATGAAAAATGAAAGTAAACCCCAATGACCCTTACAACTGAAACATTGTTTTTTATGATCTTCCAATATTGGCAAATTTTAGAGCAGGGAAAAGTTGAGATACTCAATTTTTAAAAATTTCCCCCCGTTTTTCGGAAATGGGGGTTAAAAAATGATTTTCTAGGTTTCGATGACAAAAAAAGGTAAACTAGGGGGGGAGCTCCAAAATTTGATACTTTCCCCTTTTGTAACATCCCAATTTTTTCCCAAAGTAGACCCCGGAAAAGTTGCGATAACTCAATTTTAAAAATTTCACGTTTTGGCAAAGTTAGAGCACGGGAAAAGAATTCTTTTTTGATCACGTTTTCTGAAAAGTGGATTCAAAATAAGTTGAAATCATCCCAAATTGGAAAGTTAGACACAAAAAAGGTGTTTTTACTAAAATTTTTACAAATTCACGTTTTTCTCGAAAAAGTGGGTTAAAAAAGATTTTCTATTTTAATGCAAAGAAAGTTAACTGGAAAGCTACTAATTTAACCCCCTTTGAAATCACCCCCAAATGGCAAAGAGGCCGGAAAATTGAATACTCAATTTTACAAATTCCGATTTTCTCAAAAAAGGGGGTTTCAAAATATTTTCAGGTTTAATGACAAAAAAAAGTAAAACAGATGAGCTACCTACAAACACATTCCCTTTTTATATCCCAATAGGGGCAAGTTAGAGACGGAAAAGTTGGTTACCAATTTTACAAATTCACGATTTTCTGAAAAGTGGGTTAAAAATATTTTTCTGGGTTTGAAGGGCAAATGAAAGAACTGGAAAGCTACTAATTACTTCCCTTTTAATCATCCCAATATGGCAAAGTGAGCCGGAAAAGTTGAGATACTAAAATTTTTAAAAATTTCACGATTTTCTGAAAAGGGGGTTCAAAATATTTTAGGTTTGAAGACAAAGAAAAAAAAATGGATAACAAAATATCCGTTTTTTTGTTCCCCCAATATTGGCAAAGTTAGAGCACGGAAAATTTTGAGATTAACCAATTTTAAAAATTTCACGATTTTCTAAAAAGTGGGTTCAAAATAGTTTTCTGGGTTTTTGAATGAAAAAAAGAAAACGGGATAAGCCCCAACTAATACTTATTTTTAATCATCCAATGGCAAAGTAGAGAGGAAAATTTGGATACTAAATTTTTCAAATTCACGATTTCTGAAAAGGGGGTTTCAAAATATTTTCTAGTTTGGGTGACAAAAAAAGTAAACTAAATAAGCTACTACTGACATTCCCTTTTGTAATCAGCTCAATATTGGCAAAGTTAGAGAAACGGAAAGTTGAGATTACTCATTTTACAAAACTCACGATTTTTCTTGGGAAAAGTGGGTTCAAAATAGTTTCTAGTTTGAATGGAACAAATGAAAGAAAACTCGACGAGCTACTAACATGATACATTGCTTTTTGTGTTCGTTCCCCATATTGGCTAAGTTAGGAGCACGGAAAGTTGAGATTAACTCAATTTTACAATTTCAGGATTTTCTTGAAATGTGGGTTCAAAATGAGTTTTTCTAGTTTGAATATAATACAAGTAAAAACTAGATGAGCTACTTACTAATACATTCACTTTTGTATCATCCCAAAATTTGGCAAAAGTTGAGAGCACGGAAAGTTGAGAATAACTCAATTTATAACAAATTCACGATTTTCTAGAAAAGTGGTTCAAAATGAGTTTTCCATAGGTTTTTAATGACAACGAAAGTAAACTTTGATGCTACTAACTGATACTTCCTGTTTGGTATCTCCCCATATGCAAAGTTAGAGCACGGAAAAGTTGAGATTACTACTCAATTTTACAAATTCACGATTTTCTCGAAAAACTGTGTTTTCAAAATTAGTTTTAGGTTGTGAATGACAAAAATAATTGGGAATACATTACAAAATTGAATGTAATAGTAAGTACTCAATCTAGTTTATTTTATTTTCATTGAAACCAGAAATCTCATTTTGATAACGATTGTTTTCTCGAAAAGTGGATTCAAAATAAGTTGTACATCATTCCGCATATTGGCAAAGTTATAGCACGAAAAGGTTGAGACTCATTTTTAACAAACTCACCGATTTTCATCGAAAAGTGGGTTCAAAAAATTACTTTTCTAGGTTTGAATGACAAAAATGAAAGTAAAACCCCCTCGATGAGCTACCTTACTGATACATTCCCTTTCTGTAATCATCCTAATATTGGCAAAGTTAGAGCACCGAAATTTGTGAGATTACTTCAATTTTTAACGAAATTCCCGATTTTTCTTTGAAATGTGGGTTCAAAATTGATTTTCCTATGTTTTGAAATGAACAAACGAAAGTAAACTGGATAAGTTACTAACTGATCATTCCCTTTTGTATCCATCCCAATTTCGCAAAGTAGAGGCACGGAAAAATTGAGATTACTCAATTTTACAAATTCACGATTTTCTTGAAATGTTTGGGTTCAAATGAAGTTTTTTTAGGTTTAAATGACAATAAAAGTAAACTAGATGAGCTACTTACTAATACAGTCCCTTTATAATCCTCCACAATATTGGCAAGTTAGAGCACGGAAGAAAATGCGATTACTCAATTTTTACAAATTCACGATTTTTCTGCGAAAGTGGGTTCAAATGAGTTTATTCTAGACTTGAATGACAATACACAGTAAACTAGATAAGCGACTAACTGATACATTGCTTCTGTATTCATGTCCAATATTGCAAGTTAGAGCACGGAAAAGTTGAGATTACTCAATTTTTAACAAATTCCGATTTTCTCAGAAAAGTGGGTCAAAATGAGTTTTTCTAGTTTTGAAATGACAAAAATAATTGGGATAATTAAACAAAATTGAATGTATAGTAAGTAGCTCCATCTTTTATTTGTACATTCAAAAATAGAAACTCATTTTGATTACGATTTTCCTCGAAAGTGGGTTCAAATGAGTTTTTTCTATGTTTGAATGACAATACAAGTAAACCTAGATGAGCTACTTACTATACATTCACTTTTGTAATCATCCCAAAATTGGCAGAAGTGAGAGCACGAAAAAGTTGAGGGTACTCAATTTACAAATTCCACGATTTCTTAGACAAAGTGGGTTCAAAATGAGTTTTCTAGGTTCATGACAAATGCAAAGTAAACTTGGATGAGCCTTACCAAACTGATACATTGCTTTTAATGAGCATTCCAAATATTGGCAAACTTAGAGCACGGAAAAGTTGAATTACTAAATTTTTACAAATTCACGTTTTTTTCTTGAAATGTGGGTTAAAAATGATTTTCTAGGTTTAAATGATAAAAAAAAGTAAACTAATGAGCTACTTCTAATACTTCCCTTTTGTAATCACCCCAATATTGGAAAATTAAAGCACCGAAAAGTTGAGATTACTCAATTTTGAACGAATTCACGATTTTCCATTGAAATGTGGGTTCAAAATGGATTTTCTAGGTTTGAATGAACAATACAAGTAACTAGATAAGCTACTAACTGATACTTGCTTTCTTGTATTCATTCCAATATTGGCAACAGTTAGCGCACGGAAAAGTTCAGATTACTCAATTTTACAATTTCACGATTTTCTGAATGTGTGTGTCAAAATGAGTTTTTTTAGGTTTAAATGAACAAATACAAGTAAACTAGTGAGCACTTACTAATACAGTTCCCTTTTGGTATCATCCAATATTGGCAGAAGTAGAGCACGCGAAAAGTTGCGATTACTCAATTTGACCATTCACGATTTTTTTTTTTTTTTTTTTTTGTTTATTTTTTTTCTCGAACAGTGGGTTCAAAATGAGTTTTCGTAGGTTTGAATGAACAAAAATAATTGGGATAATTACAAAATTTTGAATGTATGTAGTAATAGCTCATCTTTTATTTGTCATCAAAAATAGAAAACTCATTTTGCTGGATCACGATTTTTCTCGAAAGTGGGTTCAAAATGCGTTTTCCTTAGTTTGAATGACAAATACAAGTAACTAGTAGCTACTTACTAATACATTCAACTTTTGTAATCATCCCAAAATTGGCAAAGTTGAGAGCAACGAAAAAGTTTGAGGGTTCTCAGTTTTTTACAAATTCACGATTTTCTAGAAAAGTGGGTTCAAATGAGTTTTCTAGGTTTGATGACAAATGAAAGTAAACTCGGCATAATAAGCTACTAACTGATTCCATTCCCCTCCTTTTGTAATCATCCCAATACGCAAAGTTAGAAAACTGAAAAGTTGAGATACTCAATTTTACAAATTCACGATTTTCTCGAAAACTGGGTTCAAATGGATAGTTTCTAGGTTTTGAATGTGACAACAATAATAGGATATTACAAAATTGAATGTATAGTTTAGTAGTCATCTAGTTTCTTTTATTTGTCATTGAAATCTAGAAATCTCATTTTGATCACATTTTCTCGAAAAGTGGATTCAAAATAAGTGTAATCATCCCAATATTGTAAAAGTAGAGCCGAAAAGGGTGAGATTACTGCAAGTGTTTACAAACTCGACGATTTTCTCGAAAAGTGGTTCAAATTACTTTCTTGGTTTAAATGAAAAATGAAAGTAAACTCGATGAACTACCTACTGATAACATTCCCTTTTGTAAATCATCCAATATTGGCAAAGTTAGGCACGGAAAAGGTTGAGATTACTCAATTTTTACAAATTCTCGGATTTTCTCGAAAAGTGGGTTCCAAAAATTACTTTTTCTAAGGTTTTAAAATGACTAAATAAAAGTAAACTAGATGAGCGACTTACTAATACTTCCCTTTGGTAATCATCTCATATTGGCAAAGTAGAGAAGTCGGAAAAGTTGAGTTACTCAATTTTACAAACTGCAACGATTTTACTTGAAAAGTGGGTTCAAAATTAGTTTTTCCTAGGTTTGAATGACAAATGAAAGAAAACTCGACGAGCTACTAACTGATCAATTCTTTTTGTATTCATCCCAATATTGGCAATGTTAGGCACGGAAAAGTTGAGATCACCTCAATTTTCAAATTCACGTTTTCTCGAAGTGTGGGTTCAAAATAAATTCTCTAGTTTGAATGACAAATGAAAGTTAACTCGATGAAGCTACTAACTGATAGCATTGCTTTGTGTGTTCGTCCTAATATTGGGCTAAGTTAGAAGCAACGGAAAAGTTGAGATTACTCTATTTTACAAATTCAACGGATATTCTTGAAATGTGGGTTTCAAAATGAGTTTTCTAGGTTTGAATGATAATACAAGTAACTAGATGAGCTACTTACTAATAATTTCACTTTTGTAATCATCCCAAAATTGGCAAAGTTAGAGCACGGAAAAGTTGAGAATACTCAATTTCTACAAATTCACGATTTCTAGAAAAGTGGGTTCAAAATGATTTTTCTAGGTTTGGAATTGACAAACGAAAGTAAACTGGATAAGCTACTCTACTAACTGATACTTCCCCTTTTGTTATCATCCCAATATCGGCAAGTTTGAGCAGCGGAAAAGTGTGAGATTACTCAATTTTACAATTCACGATTTTCTTCTTCGAAAACTGTGTTCAAATGAGTTTTCTAGGTTTGAATGACAAAAATATTGGTATATTACAAAATTGAATGTAATAGTAAGTAGCTCATCTAGTTTACTTTTATTTGTCATTGAAACCTAGAAATCT
Source organism: Drosophila nebulosa (assembly GCA_024703675.1). NCBI lineage: Eukaryota > Metazoa > Arthropoda > Insecta > Diptera > Drosophilidae > Drosophila > Drosophila nebulosa. The sequence goes on along the minus strand of JANFPS010000068.1, from coordinate 5,104 downwards.
CATTTTGATAACGATTTTCCTCGAAAAGTGGATTCAAATAAGTGTGTAGATCATCCCAATATTGGCAAAGTTAGAGCACGAAAAGGTTAGGACTCAATTTTTCAAACTCACTGATTTCTCGAAACGTGGGTCAAAATTCCTTTTCTAGGTTGAATGACAAATGAAAGTAAACGCGATGAGCTACCTACTGATACATTCCCTTTTTAATCTCCCAATATTGGGCAAAGTTCGAGCACGGAAAAGGTTGAGATTACTCAATTTTTTACAAATCTTGATTTCCCCTCGAAAAGTGGGTTCAAAATGAGTTTTCTAGGTTTGAATGACAAATGACAGAAAACTCGATGAGCTACTAACTGTTACATTGCTTTTTGTATTTATCCCAATATTGGCAATGTTAGAGCACGGAAAAGTTGAGATCACTCATTGTTAATCAATTCACGATTTTCTCGAAAGTGGGTTTCAAAATTACTTTTCTTCTGGGTTTTGAAGGACAAATAAAGTAAACTAGATGAGCTACTTACTAATACTTTCCCTTTTTGTAATCATCCCATATTGGCAAAGTGAAGAGCACGGAAAACTTGAGATTCACTCAATTTTGACAAATTCACGATTTTCTCGAAGTGGGGTTTTCAAATTACTTTTCTGGGTTTGAATGACACATAGAAGTAAACTAGATGGAGGGCTACTCTTACTAATACTTTCCCTTGTAATCATCCCAATATTGGCAAAGTTAAGAACGAAAAGTTGAGATTACTCAATTTTTTTACAAATTCACGATTTTTCTTCGGGGGAAAAGTGGATTCAAAATTTCTTTTCTGGGTTTTGAAATTACAAATACAAGTAAACTAGATTAAGCTACCTTTTTTTACTAAAACATTCCCTTTTGTAATCATCCCAATATGGCTAAAAAGTTAGAGAACGTAAAAATTTGAGATTACTCAATTTTACAAACCTCACGATTTTCTTGAAAGTGGGTTCAAAATTAGTTTTCTAGATTTGAATGACAAATGAAAGAAAACTCGACGAGCTACTAACTGATACATTGCTTTTGTATTCATCCCAATGTTGGCAAGTTCGAGCACTGAAAAGGTTGAGATCACTCAATTTTTTAACAATTCCACGATTTTTCTCGAAAAGTGGGTTTAAAATTGAGTTTTGTAGGTTTTGAATACAAAAATAATTGGGATAATTACAAATGTGAATGTATTAGTAAGCAGCTCATCTAGTTTTTACAACAAAACAAAAAATTCATCACGTTTTTGTTGAAAAGGTGGGCTTTAAAATTGATTTTTTACTAGATTTGATGCAAATACAATAAACTAGATGAGCTACTAACTGATACATTTCCTTTTGTAATCATCCCAATTGGCAAAGTTAGAGCACGGAAAGTTGCGATTACTCAATTTTTACAAATGCACGATTTTTCTCGAAAAGTGGGTACTAAAATTTTTTTTTCTGGGTTTGAATGACAAATAAAAGTAAACTGGATGAGCTACTTACTAATACATTCCATTTGGAAATCATCTCAATATTGGCAAAGTTAGAGCACGGAAAATTAGAGATTCACTCAATTTTGACCATATTCAGAATGTCTAAAAGTGGGTTCAAATGAGTTTTCAGTTTTGAATAACAATGAATAGTAAAACTCAAAGAGCTACTAACTGATACTTGCTTTTTGTAATCATCCCAATATTGGCAAAGTTAGAGCACGAAAAGTTGAGATTACTCAATTTTTACAAATTCTCGATTTTTCTCGGAAAGTGGGGTCAAAATTACTTTTCTAGGTGTTGAATGACAAATAAAAGTAAACTTAGATGAGCACTTACTAATCCTTCCCTTGTTGTAATCATCCAATTTGGCAAAGTAAGAGCAAGAAAAGGCTGAGATTACTCAGTTTTTACAAACTCACGATTTCTTAAAAGTGGGTGTAAAATTAGTTTTCTAGATTTGAATGACCAACATATTGGGATCATTACAAAATCGAATGTATTAGTAAGTGCTTATCTAGTTTACTTTTTTTGTCATTCAAACCTATAAAATCTCATTTTAATCCGATTTTCTCGAAAAGTGGTTCAAAATGAGTTTTCTACGTTTGAATGACACATACAAGTTAACTAGATGAGCTACTTACTAATATTTCCCTTTTGTAATCATCCCAATATTGGCAAGGAGAGCAAGGGAAAACTTGAGATCACTCATTTTGCACAAATTTCAAAAATTCTCTCCGAAAAAAAAAGGTGGGTTTCAAAATTTTAGGATTTATGCCTTCCTATGTTTTGAATGACCAAGAACAAGTAACTCGATGACTACTTACTGATACAATTCCCCTTTTGTAATCATCCCATATTGGGCAAAGTTAGAGCACGGAAAGTTGACATAACTGAATTTTTACAATTCACGATTTTTCTCGAAAGTGAATTCAGAATGAATGTGTTTTTAGGTTTCAATGACAAAAATAAGTAACTATGATAAGCTACTAACTGGTACATTCCCTTTTGTATCATCCCATATGACAAATTAGAGCACGAAAGGTTGAGATTACAATTTTTACAAACTCACGATTTTCTTAAAAAGTGGGTTCAAAATTATTTTTTTAAAGGTTTGAATGACAAAAATAATTGGGAAAATTACAAAAATTGAAGTATAGTAAGTAGCTCATCTAGTTAACTTTTATTTGTCATTCAAACCAATAAAACTCATTTTGATCACGATTTTCTCGAAAAGTGGGTTTCAAAATGAGTTTTCTAGGTTTGAATGACAAATACAAGTAAACTAGATGAGCTGCTTACTAACACATTCCTTTTGTAATCATCCCAATATTGGCAAAGTTAGAGCACGGAAAACTTGAGATCACTCAATTTTGACACATTCAAAAAATTCTCAAAACTTGGGTTCAAGATGAGTTTTCTAGGTTTGCATGACAAATAAAAGTAAACTCGATAAGCTACTTACTAATACAGTTCCTTTTGTAATCATCCCAATATTGGCAAAATTGGAGCACGGAACAGTTGAGATCACTTAAATTTTACAAATTTAAGATTTTCTCAAAACGTGGGTTCAAAATAAGTTTTCTAGATTTGAATGACAAATACAAGTAAACTAGATGAGCTACTAACTGATACATTGCTTTTTATGATCTTCCCAATATTGGCAAAGTTAGAGCACGGAAAAGTTGAGATTGCTCAATTTTTAAAAATTCACAATTTTTCAAAAAGTGGGTTCAAAATGAATTTTCTATATTTGAATGACAAATACAAGTAAACTAGAGGAGCTAGTAACTGATACATTTCCTTTTGTATCATCCCAATATTGGCAAAGTTGGAGCACGGAAAAGTTGAGATTACTTAATTTTGACAAATTCACGATTTTTCTCGAAACGTGGGTTCAAAATATTTTCTAGATTTGAATGACAAATACAAGTAAACTAGATGAGTTACTAACTGATACATTTCCTTTTGTAATCTTCCTAATATTGGCAAAGTAAGAGCACGGAAAATTTGAGATTGCTCAATTATTACAAATTCACGATTTTCTCGAAAAGTGGGTTCAAAATGAGTTTTCTAGATTTGAATGACAAATACAAGTAAACTGGATGAGCTACTAACTGATACATTTTCTTTGGAAATCATCCCAATATTGGCAAAGTTAGAATACGGAAATTTTGAGATAACTCAAACTTTACAAATTCACGATTTTCTCGAAAAGTGGATTAACATGAGTTTTCAGGTTTGAATAACAAATGAAAGTATACTGGATGAGCTACTAACTGATACATTCCCTTTTTTAATCATCCCAATATTGGCAAAGTTAGAGCACAAAAAAGTTGAGACTACTCAATTTGTACAAATTCACGATTTTCTCGAAAAGTGGGTTCAAAATGAGTTTTCTAGATTTGAATGACAAATGAAAGTATACTGGAAGAGCTACTAACTGATGCATTCCCTTTTGTAATTACCCCAATATTGGCAAAGTTGGAGCACGGAAAAGTTGTGATTACTCAATATTTACAAATTCACAATTTTCTCGAAAAGTGGGTTCAAATTGATTTTTCGATTTGAATGAAAAAATAAATTTAACTAATAAGCTTCTAATGATACTTTGCTTTCGATTATTCCAAATTGGCAAATTTTAGAGCCGGAAATTGAAAATTACTCAATTTTTAAAAAACTCACGATTTTCTCAAAAGTGGGTTCAAAAGAGTTTTCTAGGTTTGAAAAAAAAATGAAAGTAAATGGATGAGCTACCAACTGATACTTTGTTTTTTTAGATTTTCCCAAATTTTGGGCAAACTTAGACACGGAAAAGTTGAGATTAAAATTTTGAAAATTCACGATTTTCTCAAAAAGGGGGTTCAAAATGATTTTTCTAGGTTTGAATGAAAAAACAGCAAACTAGATGGCTTTTACTAATACTTTCCCCTTTTTGTAATCATCCCAATATTGGCAAAGTTAGAGCACAAAAATTTCGATTACTAAATTTTTTACATATTCACATTTTCTCGAAAGGGGTTTCAAATGAGTTTTCTAGACTTGAATGAAAAATACAATAAACAATAAGCTACTAATGAAATTGCTTTTGTATTCTTTCCCAATATTGGCAAAGTTAGGCAGGGGAAAATTTTGAGTTTACTCAAATTTGACAAATTCACGTTTTTCCGAAAAGGGGTTCAAAATGGTTTTCTAGGTTTGAAATGACAAAAAAAATTTGGGGATACTTACAAATTAAATTTTAATAGTAAGTAGTCATTTTTTATTTGTATTAAAAAATAGAAAACTCTTTTTGATCCGATTTTCTCGAAAAGGGGGGTTCAAAATTGATTTTTCTGGGTTTGAATGACAAATACAAGAAAACAAATTTTGAGCTATTACTAATACATTCACTTTTGTAATACCCAAAATTTGGGAAAAAAAAAAAAAAATTAGAGCACGAAAAATTTGAGAATATCAATTTATAAAAATTCACGATTTTCTAGAAAAGTGGGTTTAAAAAATGAGTTTTCTAGGTTTGAATGACAAATAAAAGTAAATGGAAAGCTACTAATTGAACTTTCCCCTTTTTGTAAATCCCAATATCGGCAAAGTTAGAGCCGGAAAATTTGAAAAAT
>JANFPS010000679.1:0-10350 GCA_024703675.1 Drosophila nebulosa | reverse complement strand
TCTTTAAAAACCCTAGAAAACTAATTTTGAAACCATTTTTTGAGAAAATCGCGAATTTGCAAAAATTGACTAATTCGGCGAACTTTCGATTTCGACACAATCTTAACTTTTCCGTGCTCTAACATTCCCAAATATTGCGATGATGCCCAAAAAGCAATTTATCATTTAGCAGCTCATTAGTTTCCCCTTCATTGTATTCAAACCTAAAAAAAACTCTTTTGGGAAACCCACTTTCAAAGAAAATCGTGAATTTTAAAAATTGGGTAATCTAGTTTTCCATGCATAACATTGCCAATATTGGGGAAATTCAAAATAAGCAAGATAGTTAGAGCTATCTAGTTCATTTTTTTTGTCATTAAAAACTAGAAAATCATTTTAAACCCCCATTTTTCGAAAAAAATCGTGAATTTGTAAAAATTTTACAAATTGCCGAACTTAAGACGTTTCCCGACACAATCCAATTTTTTCCTGCTTAACATTGCAAAATTGCGATGATGACAAAAAGCAATTATCGGTTAGAGCTCATCCTTTTACCTTAATTTTGTCATTCAAACCTAAAAAAATTATTTGGAACCCACTTTTCGGGAAAATCTGATCGTAACAATTGGGGGGAAACTCAGTTTTCCATGCTATAACGTTGCCAATTTTGGGACGATCACAAAAGCAAGTATCAGTTGTAGCTTATCTAGTTCCCCTTTCGTTTGTCATTAAAACCTAGAAAACTTTTTTTGAACCCATTTTCGGAAAAAACGGAATTTGAAAAATTTGACAACCCGGGAAAATTTGGGTCCGGGACACAATTTATCTTTTCCGGCTCAAAACTTTGCCAATATTGCGTGATGAAAAAAAAGCAATTTATAGTTAGATACCAGTTTACTTTTATTAGTCATTAAAACCCTAAAAAATCATTTGAAACCCCAATTTTCGAAAAAAATCGTGAATTTTTGTAAAAATTAACTAACCCGTCGAACTTAAGACGACCGAACCCAATCAAAAACTTTTCCTGCTTAACTTTGCCAATTTTGCAATGATGAAAAAAAGAATTTATCATTTGCAGCTCACCAGTATCCCTTTTTTGTCCCCAAAAACCTAGAAAACTCATTTGGGAAAACCCATTTTTCAAAAAAAAATCGTGAATTTGTAATAATTGAGTAATCTCAGCTTTTCCTGCTTTAACTTTGTCAACTGGGACGAACAAAAAGCAATTATTAGTAAGTAGCTCATCTAGTTCACTTTCGTTTGTCATTAAACCTAAAAAATCTTTTTAAACCCCACTTTTCGAGAAAATCGTGAATTTGTAAAAATTTGAGTAATCCAGTTTTCCCCATGCTTTAACATTGTCAACTTTGGGCGATCACAAAAAAAAGTATTAGTAAGTACCCCATTAGTTCACTTTCTTTGTCATTAAACCCTAGAAAACTCTTTTGAACCCATTTTTCGAAAATCGGAAATTTTGAAAAAAATTTACTAATCGGGCGAACTTAAGATCGATACCGACACAATTTCAATTTTTCGGTGCTCAAACATTGTTTCAAAGAAAATTTATCGGAAACGCTCATCCGTTTCCCTTTTTGTCATTCAAACCAAAAAACTCTTTTGGGAACCCCATTTTTCGAGAAAATCGGGGAATTTTAATAATTGGGAAATTCTAAATTTTTTTCCATGCTATAACTTTCCCCAACATTGGACGATCATAAAAAAGCAGGGAATCATTAGGAGCTAATCTAGTTCATTTTCGTTTGTCATTCAAACCTAAAAAAACTCTTTTTGGCCCAAATTTTTCGAGAAATCGTAAATTTTGAAAAAATTTACAAAAAAATTGGCCCGATCTTAAGATCGATCCCCGAAAAAATCCAATTTTTCCTTTCTCAACATTAAAAATTTATTGCGATGTTTGACAAAATTAAATTTTGTCAGTTAGAAAGCTCACCCCTTTACCTTTATTTGTCATTCAAACCCGGGGCGAATTTTAAGGGATCGATCCGACAAAATTTTAAACTGTTCCGTGCTTTGACTTCCCAAAATATTGGGGTTTGTGCCCAATAAGCAATTTCCCAAAATGGGAAAGATCTCCAGTTTACCTTTTTTATCATTAAAAACCTAGAAAACCTTCTTTTGGAACCCCTCTTGAGAAATTCGTGGATTTGTAAATATTGGGTAAACCCAAAACCCTTTTCCATGCTATAACATTCCCAAAATTTGGGACATCACAAAAAGCAATTTTAAAAAGGGTAGCTCATCTTTTCCAGTTTCGTTTGTCATTCAAACCTAAAAAAATCTTTTTGGGGCCCTTTTTTCGGCAAATCGGGGAATATTTTAAAAGCTTAATAATCTAGAAAATTTTAGATCGAAAACCAACAAATTTCAATTTTTCCCGGTCCCTTTTACATTGCTCAAGAAATTTTATCACTGGTCATCCAGTTTATTTTTAATTTGTTTTTTAGGCCAGAAAACCATTTTAAAACCCATTTTTTCCAAAAAAATTCGGTTTTTTGTAAAAATTGAGAAGCAGTTTTTTAACGTCCCTTAATTTTCCCCAATATTGGGACGACAAAAAAGCAATGTTAAAGGAAGAACTCTTTAATTCCTTTGGGTTTTGTCATTAAAACCCCTAAAAAACCATTTTGAACCCCCCTTGGGTTGAGAAAAGGGAAATTTTAAAAAAAATTGACTAATCTGGCGAATTTTCCCGATCCCGAAACAATCTTCATTTTTGGGTGCTCTAATATTGCCAATATGACAAAAAGAAATTTTTACATTTAGCAGCTCCCCGGCTTTCCCTTTTTTTGGGTCTTTCAAACCTAAAAAACTCTTTTTAAACCCATTTTTTTCGAAAAAAAAAAAAAAAAGTGAAATGTAAAAATTGAGTATTTTCAGTTTTTTCCGTGAAAAAAACATTGCCAATTTTGGGACGATAACAAAAAAAATTTTATCATTTAGCAGTCATACAGTTTACCTTTTTTTGTCATTCAAACCTAAAAAACTCATTTGGAACCCACTTTTCGAAAAAACGTAAATTTGAAAAAAATGGGGTTTATATCAGTTTTTTCCTTTCTAAACATTGCCAATTTGGGGACAAATCAAAAAAAAGAAAGGGATGGTAAGAAAGGGCCTCATCTAGTTCCTTTCGCTTGTCATTCAAACCTGAAAAAATCATTTTAAAAACCCTTTTTCAAAAAAATTCGTAAAATTTGGGGAAAATTTGAGTTTTTTTCACCCTTTTCCGGTTTAACATTGCCAATATTGGGCGACCACAAAAAAGCAAATTTTTTCAGTTGCAGCTCATACATTTTAAATTTTATTTGTTCAAAAACTAAAAACTCTTTTGGAACCCATTTTCGAGAAAACGGGGAATTTTGAAAAAATTTGGGTAATCTTAGCTTTTCCCTCAATAACATTCCCCAATTTTGGGGACAAATCCCCAAAAAAGCAATGTATCAGTTAGAAACCTAATCTATTTCACTGTCTTTTTCCCAAAAACCAAAAAAAACTCATTTTAAACCCCATTTTTCAAAAAAATCGGGGAATTGAAAAAAATTTACAAATCGGGCGAATTTTTAAATGGGTTCGTACAAAATTTCAAGTGTTTCCGGGGCTCAAAACATTCCCAAAATATTGCCAAAAATGCCCAAAAGCATTTTATCAGTTGCAGTTTCTTCCTTTTACCTTTTAAATTTGTCATTTAACCCAAAAAAATCATTTTTAACCCACTTTTCGAGAAAATCGTAAATATTTTTTAAAGTTAAACTAACTAGCAAATTTTAGCCGTACCAACACAATTTCAATTTTTCGGTCTTTTACTTTGGCTCAAAGAAATTTTATCATTACCCGGCTCACCCCAGTTTATTTTTATTTGTCTTTTAAAGCCAGAAAATCTTTTTGGGAACCCCAACTTTCAAAAAAAATCGTAAATTTTGGAAAAAATTGAGTTTTTTGCTTTTCCTGCAAAGAATTTTTGCCCAAATTGGGACGATCAAAAAAAAAGGAATTTATATTAAAAAAGCTCATCAAAACTCAGAAAGCCATTAAAAAACCAAAAAAACTCTTTTTGAACCCTTTTTTTCGAGAAAATCGTAAAATTTGAAAAAATTTACAATCTGGCGAACTTAAGATCACCTTTTAAATTCAAGGGTCCCGTGCTCTAACATTGCCAATATTCCCCTGATGACAAAGCTTTTTTATCAGTTAGCAGCTCATCATTTTCCCTTTATTTGTCTTTTTAAGCCGAAAATTCTTTTTTAAACCCATTTTTTCAGCAAACCCGGGAATATTTTAAAAGTTGACTAATCTAGAAAAAAACTTGATCGTACAGACCCAATTTTCAAGTTTTTTGGTGCTCTTACTTTGCTCAAAGCAATTTATCATTTAGCGCTCATCCATTTTTCCCCTTTTATTTTTTTTTAAAAAGCGAGAAATTTAAATTTTAAACCCCAAATTTTTCGAAAAATGGGATTTTTCAAAATTTGGGTAATCTCAGTTTTTCCATGCTATAACACCCCCAAAATTTTTTTTGGGGGGACGATCACAAAAAGCAACGTATGAGAAGTAGCTCATCTAGTTCCTTTCGCTTGTCTTAAAACCTGGGAAAATAAATTTTGAACCCCACTTTTCGAGAAAATCGTGTTTTTTTCAAAAATGGAACAACTGGCAAACTTTCGTTTCCGATACAATCTTATTTTTCCGTGCTCTAACTTTGCCCTATTGCAATGATGAAAAAAAGAAATTTTTATCATTTAGAAACCCACCCAGTTTCCCTTTTCTTTTGTCTTTAAAACCCGGGGAAAACTCTTTGGGAACCCATTTTTCGAGAAATCTAAATTTGTAAAACGGGTTTTTCTCAGCTTTTCCAGGGCTATAACATTCCCAAAAATTTTGGGGACGATCAAAAAGACCCAAGTATGATTTAAGCGTCATCATTTTCACTTTCGTTTTGTCATTCAAACCTAAAAAAAAACCATTTTAAACCCCACTTTTAAAAAATGGGGGTAATTTTTGTAAAAATTGACTAATTGACTGGCGAATTTAAGATCGATGGGGGAAAAATTTAAAAACCTTTTTCCTGCTCAAACATTCCCAAATATTGCGATGATGAAAAAAAAGCAATTAACAGTTGAAAGTTTTATCCATTTTTTTTTTTTTTAATTTTTTGGTCATTAAAAACCTTAAAAACTCTTTTTTGAACCCACTTGTCGAAAAATCTTTGAATTTGAAAAAATTTGAGTTTTTTCAGCATTTCCGTGCTAAAAACATTGCAAGTATCATTTAATTTTCTCATCTAGTTAACATTCGTTGCTTTCAAACCAAAAAAATCTTTTGAACCCATTTGCCCAAAAAAAATCTTTTGGTTTTTGAAAAAAATTTGGAGTTTTTCAGCATTTCCGTGCTATAACTTTCCCCCCCCCCCCCAATTTGGGGCGATAAAAAAAAGGAAAACGTATGGGTAAGTGGGCTCATTTTAGTTATTTTTCGTTTGTCATTCAAACCTGGAAAACTTTTTTGAACCCACTTTTCGAAAAAATTTGGGTGAAATTTGAAAAATTTGGGAGTTTTTTCAGTTTTTCCGGGCTAAACATTCCAAATTGGGACGATCACAAAAACCCAATTTACAGTTAGCGTTTCACCGGGTTTACCTTTTTTTGTCATTAAAACCCAAAGGGGAAACTTTTTTAAACCCCGTTTTTTCGAAAAAAAATCTTTAAATTTTGTAAAAATTTACTAAATCTGGCAAACTTAAGATCGATCCTTTCCAAAATTTAAAGTTTCCGTGCCCCTAACGGGCCAATTTTGCTATAATGAAAAAAAGGGAAATTTTATCAGTTGGGCAGTCATCCAGTTTTTTTTTTATTTTCATTTAAGCCAAAAAAACTCATTTTAAAACCCAAATTTTTTGGGAAAAAATCGTAAATTTTGTACAAATTGAGTTTTTTCAGTTTTTTCCCCGTGCTAAAACATTGCGATATTGGGACGATCACAAAAAGCAATGTTCATTTAATTTGGCTCATCTAGTTCACATTCGTTTGCATTCAAACCTAGAAATCTCTTTTAAAACCCACTTTTGGAAAATTTTGAATGTTTTAAAAATTGACTAATCCGGCGAATTTCGTTTCCGACACAATCTAGATTTTTTCCGTGCTCTAACCCATAGAAAATATTGCGATGATGAAAAAAAAGAAATGTTTTATTTAAATAGTCATCAGTTTACCTTTATTGTCTTTAAAAACCAAAAAAACTCATTTTAAACCCCACTTTTGAAAAAAATCGTAAATTTTGTAAAAAAATAATTTTGGCGAATTTAAGATGATACCGAAAACAATTTAAACTTTTTCCGTGCTCTAAAAAATTCCCCAATATTGCGATTAGGGCCAAAAAAAAAAGAAATTTAACCTTTTAGGGCACCCTTAAATCCAAAGTTTACCTTTATTTGTCTTTTTAAAAACCAAAAAATCATTTTAAAACCCAAATTGTCGAAAAAACCCGGGGAATTGAAAAAATTGGGTTTTTTTACTTTTTCCGTGCTATAACATTGCCAATTTTGGGGACGATCAAAAAAGGGAAATTTTATCATAAGTTTTCACTAGTTCACATTCGTTTGTAAATTCAAACCTAAAAAATCATTTTAAACCCACTTTTGAGAAAGTCGGGAATTTGAAAAAATTTGCAACCCGGGGCAAAATTTTGTTTTGACACTATTTTTATTTTTCCGTGCTCAAAACATTGCCAAATATTGCGATATGACAAAATGCAATTTATATTGGGCGCTCATCCAGTTTACCTTTTTGGGCATTAAAACCTAAAAAACTCTTTTGGAAAACCCGGGACTTTCAAAAAAAATCGTGAATTTTTAAAAAATTGGGGTAATCTCAGCTTTTCCAGGCTAAAAACATTCCCAATTTTGGGACGATCACAAAAAGCAACGTATGATTTAAGTAGCTCATCTATTTCATTTTCGCTTGCCCATTCAAAACCGGGAAAAAATCTTTTTTTGAACCCACTTTTCGAGAAAATCTTTTTTTCCAAAAATAAAAACAATTGGCGAATTTTCGATTCCGAAAAATTTTTTTAAACTTTTCCGGCCCCCTAACATTGCCAATATTGAAATTTGATGACAAAAACCCAATTTATCAGTTAGCAGCCATCCATTTTTTAATTTGTTTGTCATTCAAACCTAGAAAACTCTTTGGGGGAAACCCACTTTTCGAAAAAATCTTTAAAATTGAAAAAAATCGGGGTTATCTCTTTTTTTTTCCCCATTTTTAAAACTTTGCCAATATTGGGACGATCAAAAAGAGAAAACGTATGAGTAAGCAGCTAATCTAGTTCATTTTCCCCTTGTCATTAAAAACCGGGGGAAAACTCTTTTTAAAAAACCCACTTTTCGAAAAAATCGTAAATTTTAAAAAATTGACAAACCCGGGGCGAACTTTCTTTCCGAGGAAAATTTTATTTTTCCCGTGCTCAAACATTGCCAATATTGCAATGATGAAAAAAAAGGCAATTTATCAGTTAGCAGCTCACCCCTTTTACCTTTTTTTGTCATTCAAACCTGAAAACTCTTTTTTAACCCATTTTTGGGAAAATCGTGAATTTTTAAAAATTGGGTAATCTCAGTTTTTCCATGCTAAAAACTTTCCCAATATTGGGACGATCAAAATAAAAAAACGTATGAGTAAGTAGCTATTATTTCCTTTGTTTGTCATTTAAAACCCTAGAAAACCCCCATTTAAACCCCATTTTTCGAAAAAAAAATCTTTGGAAATTTGTAAAAATTGAGTATTTTCAGTTTTTCCGTGCTAAACTTTGGGCCAAATATTGGGACGATCAAAAAAAGCAATTTATCAGTTAGCAGCTCATCCGTTTACCTTTTTTTTGTCTTTTAAAACCAAAAAACTTTTTTAAACCGTTTTTTGGGAAAAAAAAATCGTAAATTTTTTAAAAAAATTTACTAATCTGGCGAACTTAAGATCGATCCTTTTCAAAATTTTCAAGTGTTTCCGGGGTCAACCCATTGCCAATACCCTATGTTAAAAAAAAGAAATTTTACATTAGCTGCTCATCCAGTTTACTTTTTTTTGTCTTTTAACCCCCAGAAAATTTTTTTTGGAACCCCAACTTTTCGAAAAAAATCGTGAATTTGTACAAATTGAGATTTTCAGCTTTTCATTTGCTATAACTTCCCGATTTTGGGGACGATCCCCAAAAACAATGTACCCAGTAATTTCCCTCATCTATTTCACATTCGTTTGTCATAAAAACCTAGAAATCTCTTTTGGGAAACCCCATTTTTCGAGAAAATCTGAATGTGTAAAAATTTGACAAAATCCGGCGAATTTTCCGTTTCCCGAACTCTAGATTTCCGTGCTCTAAATAGAAAATATTGCGATGATGACAAAAACAATGTTTTTTATAAGTAGCTCATCCAGTTTACCTTTTTTGTCTTTCAAACCTAAAAAAAAATTTTTAAAAACCCATTTCCCGAGAAAATCGTGAATTTTGAAAAACTTGATAATCTGGCGAATTTAAGATGATCCCGGACAAAATTTTAAACTGTTCCGTGCTCAACTTTTGGCCAATATTGCGAGATGAAAAAAAGCAATTTTCATTTTACCCAGCTCATCCAGTTTCCCTTTATTTGCCCATTCAAACCTAAAAAACTCTTTTTAAAAACCCAAACTTTCAAAAAAAATCGTGAATTTTTAAAAATTTAAATTTTTTTCAGCATTTCCGGTTTAAACTTTGGGCCAATTTTGGGACGATCCAAAAAAGCAATGTATCAGTAAGTTTCTCATCTAGTCACATTCGTTTGTCTTTCCCAAACCCTAGAAAACTCATTTTAAACCCCATTTTTCGAGAAAATCGTGAATTTGAAAAAATTTGATAATCCGGCGAACTTTCTTTTCCCGACACTATTTTTATTTTTCCGTGCCCAAAACATTGCCAATATTCGATGAGACAAAATGCAAATTTATCGGGTTAGCAGAACCCAGTTTACCTTCATTTGTCATTAAAACCCTAGAAAACTCTTTTTGGAAACCCCACTTTTCAAGAAAATGGGAAATTTTTTAAAAATTTGGGGAAATCTCAGTTTTTCCAGGGCTAAAACATTCCCCAATATTGGGACAAATCCCCAAAAGCAAGGGAAATGATTAATAGCTCATTTTATTTAAATTTGGGGTTTGTCTTCAAACCGGGAAAACTCATTTTGAACCCACTTTGAGAAAATCTTTTTTTAAAAAGGGAAACAATCTGGCGAATTTTCGATTCCGATAAATCATTTTTTTCCGTGTAAAACATTGCCAATCTTTGAAATGTGAAAAAAAGCAATTTATCAGTTAGAACCATCCATTTAAACATTTTTTTTGTCTTTAAAACCTAAAAAACTCTTTTGGGAAACCCCTTTTTCGAGAAAAATCGGGGAATTTTGAAAAAAATCGTGTTATCTCAGTTTTCCAAAGCTATAACATTAAAAATTTTGGGGACGATAAACAAAGAAAAAAGTTTTTAGTAAGCACCCAATTATTTTCATTTTTTGTTTGTCATTAAACCGGGAAAAACCTTTTAAACCCATTTTCGAGAAAATCTTGATTTTTTAAAAATTGACTAATCTGGGGGAACTTTCGTTTTCCGTTAAAATTTTTTACTTTTCCGTGCTCTAACATTCCCAATATTGCAATGAGGGAAAAAAAAAGGTTTTTAATTTTTTTAGCAGTCACCCATTTTTCCCTTTTTTTGTCATTAAAAACCTAAAAACTCTTTTAAACCCACTTTTCGAAAAATGGGTGAATTTTTAAAAATTGGGTAATCTCGGGCTTTTCCATCCCAAATAACATTGCCAATTTTGGGGACGATCAAAAAAAGCAACGTAGAGAAAGGGTACTAAATTTTATTTCCCCTTTTCCCCTTTAATTCAACCGGGAAAAACTCTTTTTGGAACCCATTTTTTCGAAGAAAATGTGTTTTTTCCAAAAATGGAAAAATTTGGCGAACTTGGGGAAGATACAATCTTATTTTTCCCCGGGGCCTAACATTGCCAATATTGCAATGATGACAAAAAGCAATTTATCAGTTAGCAGCTAATCCATTTTCTTTTGTTTGTCATTCAAACCTAAAAACCTTTTGGGAACCCCCTTTCGGAGAAAATCGGGAATTTGAAAAAATCGGGTTTTTTTTTACCCAGTTTTTCCATGCTATAACTTTGCCAATTTTTGGGGGACGATCACAAGAGAAAACATGAGTAAGCAGCTCTCAAAGTTCCCCTTTCGCTTTTTTAAAAATTAAAATAAAATTTTGGAAAAAAGGTTTTTTAAAACCCGGGAAAAAAAAGAAAAAAAACCGGCCAACAGAAAAAAAAAA
>JANFPS010000678.1:0-10415 GCA_024703675.1 Drosophila nebulosa | reverse complement strand
AAAAATTTTTTTTTAAATCGTGCCAATTTTTGGCAAAGTTAAGCCGGAAAATTGGAAAACTAATTTTTACAAATTCACGATTTTCTCGAAAAGTTTAAAATTTTGTTTTCTGGGTTTTTAATGACAATGAAAGTGAAGTTCCTCAAACTAAACATTTTTTTTTTAAATGCCAATTTGGGAAAAATTTTAGAGCAAAAAAGTTAAAAAACTAATTTTTACAAATTCACGTTTTCTCAAAAAGTGGGTAAAAATTTTTTTTTCGGGTTTTGATGCAAATGTAAGGGGAACCCGATAGCTCAAACTAAAACATGTTTTTAAAATTCGTTCCAAATTTTGGAAAAGTTAGGCCAAATTTTAAAAACATTTTTTAAAAAATTCACTTTTCTCAAAAAGGGGGTTCAAAATGATTTTTCTGGGTTAAATTTACAAATGTAAGTAAACCTATGACTACAAAACTGAAATTGCTTTTTTAAAAATGTCCAATTTGCAAGTTAGGAACGGAAAAATGAGAAAACTGAATTTTTAAAATTCACGTTTCTCAAAAAATGGGTTAAAAATGGTTTGGTTGTGAAAAATAAGTAAATGGACCTACTAACTAAAACTTGCTTTTTTAAATCGTCCCCATATGGCCCAAAAGTTTGAGCCGGAAAAAGGGAATACCCTGAATTTTTACAAATTCAGATTTTTCTCGAAAAAGTGGGTTCGAGATTTTTTGGGTTTTGAATGACAAATTAAGAAAAACTGGATGCGCTCAAACTGAAACATTGTTTTTTTTTAAATCGTCCCAAATTTTTGGCCAAAGTTGAGCACAAAAAAATTGAGAAAACTAAATTTTTTACAAATTCACGTTTTTCCTCGAAAAGTGGGTTAAAAAGGGAACTTTTTTTGGGGTTTTAAATGAAAAATGTAAGTTAAACCGTATGAGCTACAAATTTAAAACTTTGCTTTTTTAAATCTCCCAAACATTGGAAAAGGTTAGAGCACCGGAAAATTTGGGAAAAAATAAAATTTTTACAAATTCACGTTTTTCCCAAAAAGGGGGGTTAAAATGATTTTTTCTGGGTTTGAATGACAAAGAAATAAATTTTCATACGCAAACAAAACTGAAACATTGTTTTTTTTAAATCGCCCCAATATTGGCAGATTTTAAAGAGCAGGGAAAAAATTTTGGGGAAAACTAAAATTTTTAAAAATTTTCACGTTTTTTCCTGGGGAAAAGTGGGTTAAAAATGATTTTTTAGGTTTGAAAAAAAAAAAATGAAAGGGTAAACTGTATGACAATAACTAAAAAAAAAATTTGGTTTTTTTTTTTTTTAAATGGCCCCAAATTTTTGGCAAAGTTAAAACCCAGGGAAAAAAGTTGAGAAACGGGAATTTTTAAAAATTCAGTTTTTTCCCCCCCCCCCCCAAAAAAAGTGGGTTAAAATGATTTTTCGGGGTTTTTAAATGAAAAAATGAAAAGTAAACTGGATGAGCTACTAAAAAAAAACTTTGTTTTTTTAAATGTCCCAATTTTGGGGAAAATTTGGGCAGGGAAAAAAATTTTAAAAAAACTAAATTTTTTAAAAATTTACGTTTTTCTCGAAAAGGGGGTTAAAAAATGAGTTTTGGGGGTTTAATGAAAAAAATGAAAGTAAACTACATACGCTACAAAACGGGAAACATTGCTTTTTTAAATGGCCCAATATTGGCAGATTTTAGACCCCGGGAAAAAGTTGGGGAAAATAACTTTTTTAAAAATTTCACGATTTTCAAAAATTTGGGTTTAAAATTTATTTTTGAAGAAAAAAAATAATTTAAACTGGATGCGCTACAAACTGAAACATTGCTTTTTTAAATGGGGGTCCCCTTTTGGCAAAGTTGGGGCACAAAAAAATTGAAAAACTGAATTTTTTAAAAATTCACGTTTTTCTCAAAAATTTGGTTAAAAATTATTTTTTTTAGGTTTGAATGACAAAAAAAATTTTGAACGGGTTTGCGTTTTAACAAAATTTAAAATTTCGTTTTTTTAAATGGGTCCCAATATTGGCAAATTTTAGGGACAAAAAAAATTTGGAGAATACTAAATTTTCTTAAAAACACGATTTTCTCGAAAAGTGGGTTTCAAAATGAGTTTTTGGTTTTGAATAAAATAAGTAAACTGGATCCCCTACAAACTGAAAACATTGTTTTTTTAAAATTGTCCAATATTGGCAAATTTAAAGGGCAGGGAAAAAATTGGGGAAAATAAATTTTTTTACAAATTCAGGGTTTTCTCAAAAAAGGGGGTTAAAAATGATTTTTTCTAGGTTTGAATGACAAAGTAAAAAAAACCCGGATGGCTACAAAACGAAACATTTTTTTTTTTTAAAAATCGTCCCAAATTTTTGGCAAAGTTGGGACCCCAGGGAAAAAAGTTGAAAAAATTAAATTTTTTACAAAATTCACGTTTTTCCAAAAGGGGGTTCAAATGAGTTTTGGGGGTTTGAATGAAAAAAGTAAGTAACTGGATGCGCTACTTTTTTAAAACATTGTTTTTTTAAAATCTTTCCCCAATATGGCAAAGTTAGAGCAGGGAAAATTGAAAAACTGAATTTTTACAAATTCAGGGTTTTCTCAAAAAAGGGGTTTTTCCCAAAATTGATTTTCGGTTTTTTAAGGGACAAATGTAAAAAAAACCAAATCGCTACAAACTAAAACATTGTTTTTTTAAATCGTCCCAATTTTGGGCCAAAGTTAAGCACGGAAAATTTGAAAAAACTAAATTTTTAAAAAAATTCAGTTTTTCCTCGAAAAGTGGGTTAAAAGGGGGTTTTTGGGGGTTTAAAGGAACAAATGTAATAAACCCGTTGGTTTAACTAAAACTAAACTTGTTTTTTTAAATCGTCCAAATTTTTGGCAAAGTTAGAGCACAAAAAAGGAGAAAAACTGAATTTTTACAAATTCACGATTTTTTCGAAAAGGGGGTTTCAAAATGAGTTTTGGGTTTTAAAATGCCCAAACGTAATAAACCCGATGAGCTACAAAACTAAAAATTGCTTTTTAAACCGCCCCCAATTTTGGAAAAGTTGGGAGCAGGGGAAAAAGTGGGGAAAACTAAATTTTTTCCCAAATTTCACGATTTTTTCGAAAAGGGGGGTTAAAAATGGGGTTTTCTGGTTTTTAAATACAAATGAAAGGGAAACCGGGATGAGTACAAACGAAAATTGCTTTTTTAAATCCCCCCAAAATTTTGGGCCCAAAGTTAGAGCAGGGAAAAAATTTGAAAAACTTTTTTTTTTACAAATTCACGATTTTCTCGAAAAGGGGTTTTAAAATTTATTTTTTTGGTTTGAAGAAAAAAGTAATTTAACAATCCTCCCAACTGAAACATTTTTTTTTAAAACCCCCCCCAATTTTGGGGCCCAAAGTTAGAGCAGGGAAAAATTGAGAAAACTAATTTTTAAAAATTCACGTTTTTCTCGAAAAGGGGGTTAAAATTTATTTTTTCTAGGTTTGAATGACAAAGTAATTTAACGGGAGGGCTAATAAGGGAAACATTGTTTTTTTTAAATCGTCCCCAATTTTTGGGGGCCCAAAGTTAGAGCAGGGAAAAAAGTTAAAAAACTAATTTTTACAAATTCACTTTTTTCTCGAAAAGTGGGTTCAAAAGGGATTTTTCCCCTTGGGTTTTTAAAAATGACAATGTAAAAAAACCCTAAAGCTACTAATTAAACTTTGTTTTTTAAAATTCTTTCCCAAATTTTTGGCAAAGTTAGAGCCCCCGGAAAAAGTTGGGGAAAACTAATTTTTTAAAAATTTCACGATTTTCTCGAAAAGGGGGGGGGTTAAAAAGATTTTTTGGGGGTTTTTGAATAAAAATTTGTAAGTAAACCGTATGACTAC
The DNA here is from genome assembly GCA_024703675.1 of Drosophila nebulosa. NCBI lineage: Eukaryota > Metazoa > Arthropoda > Insecta > Diptera > Drosophilidae > Drosophila > Drosophila nebulosa. The sequence goes on along the minus strand of JANFPS010000678.1, from coordinate 6,551 downwards.
TAACTAAACATTTTTTTTAAAATTTGGCCAAATTTTGGCAAAGTTGGGAAAGGGAAAAATTTGGGGAAAACTTTTTTTTTTACAAATTCAAGATTTTCTCAAAAAAGGGGGTTTTTAAAAGGTTTTTTTTTGAATGAAAAAAGTAAGTAAACTGGATGCGCTACAAACTAAAACCTTTGTTTTTTTTAAATGGGCCAAAATTTTGGGGCAAATTTAGGGAACAAAAAATTGGGGAAACGAATTTTTAAAAATTTTTCCCCGGTTTTCTAAAAAATTTGGGTTCAAAATGAGTTTTTGGGTTTGAAGGGAAAAATGTAAAAAAAACCCGGAGGGCCTCTAACTGAAACATTGTTTTTTTTTTAAATCTTTCCCAATTTGGGGCAAAGTTAGAGCACGGAAAAAATTGGGGGAAAACCTAAATTTTTTAAAAATTCCGATTTTCTCAAAAGTGGGTTAAAAATGATTTTTGGGGGTTTTTTGGAATGACAATGTAAGAAAACCCGGATGGGGCTACAAACTAAAACATTTTTTTTTTAAATGGTTGCCAAAATTGGCAAAGTTAGAGCACGGAAAATTGGAAACTAAATTTTTTCAAATTCACGTTTTCCTCGAAAAGTGGGTTAAAAATTTAAAGGTTTTCGGGTTTGAATGAAAAAAGTAAGAAAACATCGAAAACTAACTGAAACTTTGCTTTTTTAAATCGCCCCAAATATTGGCAAATTTAAGAAACGGAAAAGTTGAAAAAAACTGAATTTTTAAAAATTTTCACAAATTTTCTCGAAAATTTGGGTTAAAAAGGGTTTTTTTCTATTTAAATGACAAATGAAAGTCCCCCGTATGAGCAAATTAACTAAAACTTTTGGCTTTTTTAAATCGTCCCAATTTTGGAAAATTTTAGAGCACGGAAAATTGGGGAAAAACCTGAATTTTTACAAATTCACGATTTTTCGAAAAGTGGGTTCAAAATGATTTTTTTCGGGGTTTGAATAAAAATGTAATAAAACATAGCTACTAACAAAAACATTGTTTTTTTTAAATCGCCAATATTGGCAAGTTGGAGCAGGGAAAAAGGGGTTTGAGAAAAACAAATTTTTTAAAAATTTTAGGGATTTCTCAAAAAGGGTGGGTTCAAAAGGAGTTTTCGGGGTTTGAATGAAAAATTTTAAGAAAATTAATAGCTAAAAAACTAAAACCATTGTTTTTTTAAATCCCCCAATTTTTGGGCCCCAAAGTTTAGACCCCGGGAAAAAGTTGAGAAAAACTAAAATTTTTAAAAATTTCACGATTTTTTCGAAAAAGGGGGTTTCAAAATGAGTTTTCGGTTGAATGACAAAGTAAGTAAACTGGATGAGCTACAAACTAAACATGTTTTTTTAAATCGTCCAATATTGGAAAGTTAGAGCAGGGAAAATTTGAGAAAACTAAAATTTTTCAAATCCGATTTTTCAAAAAAAGTGGGTTAAAAAGGTTTTCGGGGGTTGAAGACAAATTTTAAGTAAACTGGATGAGTACTAACTGAAACATTCTTTTTTAAATCGTCCCAAATTTTGGGCAGATTTTAGAGCAGGGAAAATGTGAAAAAACTGAATTTTACAAATTCACGATTTCTCGAAAATTGGTTCAAAATTAGTTTTGAAGACAAAAATAAGGAACTATGCGTACTAACTAAACATTGCTTTTTTAATTTGTCCCAATTTTTGGAAAAGTTAAAGGCACGGAAAATTTGAAAAAAACTGAATTTTTACAAATTCCAAATTTTCTCGAAAAGGGGTTTCAAAATGAGTTTTCTAGGTTGAATGAAAATAAGTGAACCGTATGAGCTACTAACTGAAACATTGTTTTTTTAAAAATTGTCCCAATATTGGCAAAGTTAGAGCACGGAAAAAACTTGGGAAAACTGAATTTTACAAATTCACGATTTTCTCGAAAAGTGGGTTCAAAATGAGTTTTCTGGGTTTGAATGACAAATGTAAATAAACTACATACGCTACTAAACTGAACATTGCTTTTTTAAATCGTCCCAATATTGGCAGAGTTAGAGCACGGAAAAGTTGAGAAAACTGAATTTTTTCAAATTCACGATTTTTTCAAAAAGGGGTTTCAAAAAATGGTTTTCTGGGTTTGAGACAAATGTAAGGAAAACCGGATGAGTACAAAACTGAAACATTGTTTTTTAAAAAAAGCCATATTGGCAAAGTTAGAGACGGAAAAAAAAATTTAAAAATATTTTTTTAAAAAATTCAGATTTCTCGAAAAGGGGGTTTTCAAAAATTAGTTTTCGGGTTTGAATAAAAAAAGAAAAGTAAACTAGATGCGCTACAACTGAAACATTGCTTTTTTAAATGTGCCAATATGGCAAAGTTAGGAGGAAAAATGAAAAAACTAAATTTTTCCCAAATTCAGATTTTCCGAAAAGTGGTTCAAAATTAGTTTTCTAGGTTGAATGACAAATGTAAGTGAACTGGATGCGAAACACTGAAACATTGCTTTTTTAATCGGCCAATATTGGCAGAGTTAGAGCACGGAAAAGTTGAGAAAACTGAATTTTTTAAAAAAATTTCCGATTTTCTGAAAAGTGGGTTCAAAATGGGTTTTCTGGGTTTGAATGACAAAGTAAGAAAAAACGTATGAGTAATAACTGAAACATGTTTTTTAAAATCGTCCCAATTTTGGCAAATTTAAGAGCACGGAAAATTTGGGGGAAAACTGAATTTTACAAATTCACGATTTTCTCGAAAAGGGGTTAAAAAAGAGTTTTCTGGGTTTGAATGAAAAATGTAAGTGAACCTTGAGTACTAACTGATACATTGTTTTTTCAAGACGTCCCAATTTTGGCAAAGTTAGAGAACGGAAATAGGAGAAACAAAATTTTTACAAATTCAGGGTTTTTCTCAAAAAGTGGGTTAAAAAATGGTTGGTTTGAATGAAAAAAAGTAAGAAAAAACTGGATGCGCTACAAACTGAAACATGCTTTTTAAATCGTCCCAATATTGGCAAAGTTGAGCACGGAAAATTTGGAATATTTTAATTTTTTACAAATTCCGTTTTTCCGAAAAGTGGGTTCAAAATGAGATTTCGGTTTTGAATGAAAATGAAGTAAAAATGGATGCGTACTAACTAAAACTTTGTTTTTTTTAAATGTGCCAATTTTGGCAAAGTTAGAACGGAAAAATTTGAAAAAACGAATTTTTACAAATTCACGAGTTTTTACGAAAATTGGGTTCAAAATGACTTTTCTAGGTTTGAATGACAAATTAAGAAAAAACCGTATGAGCTACAAAAGGAAACATTGTTTTTTTAAATCGTGCCAAAATTGGCAAAGTTAGAGACGGAAAAGTGAGAAAAATGAATTTTTTAAAAATTTCACGTTTTTCTCGAAAGGGGTTCAAAAGGATTTTTCTGGGGTTTGAATGAAAAATGAAAGTAAATACATACGCTATAATAATAAACATTGCTTTTTTAAATCGTCCCAATTTTGGCAGAGTTAGAGCACGGAAAATTTAAAGAAAACGAATTTTTACAAAAATTCACGTTTTTCTCGAAAAAAGTGGGTTCAAAATGAGTTTTTAGGTTTGAATGACAAATGTAAAGAAAGTATGAGTAAAAAAGAAACATTGCTTTTTAAATCGCCCCAAATTTTGGGGAAAAAGTTGGAGCACGGAAAAGTGAGAAAACTAAATTTTTAAAAAATTCACATTTTTCAAAAAAGTGGGTTCAAAATGAGTTTTCGGGGTTTTAAAATGACAAATGTAAGTAAACTGGAGAGCTAAACTAAAACATTGCTTTTTAAATCGTCCCAATATTGGCAAATTTGGAGCAGGAAAAGTTGAGAAAACTGAATTTTACAAATTACGTTTTTCGCAAAAAAGGGGGTTAAAAATGATTTTTTGGGGTTTTGAATGACAAATGTAAGTAAACTACATACGCAATAACTAAAACTTTGTTTTTTTAAATCGTCCCAATTTTGGGCAGAGTTAGAGCACGGAAAAGTTGAGAAAACTGAATTTTTACAAATTCACTTTTTTCTGAAAAGGGGGTTCAAAAATTAGTTTTGAATGAAAAAATAAGTAAAAAAGGTGCGCTATAACTAAAAACATTGCTTTTTTAAATCGTCCCAATATTTGAAAAATTTTTAGGGCACGAAAAAATTGAGAAAACTGAATTTTTTTACAAATACACGTTTTTTTCTCGAAAAATTGGGTTTCAAAATTAGTTTTTAGGTTTAAATGACAAAAATAAGGAACGGATGCGCTACTAACAAAACTTTGCTTTTTTTTAAATTCCCAATATTGGGCAAAAAAATGGGGCACGAAAAAAATTGAGAATATAAATTTTCTACAAATTCACGTTTTTTCTCGAAAAGGGGTTCAAAATGAGTTTTTGGGTTTTAAATGACAAAATAAGTAAACGGATGCGCACTAACGGAAACATTGCTTTTTTTTAAATCGTCCCAATATTGGCAAATTTTAAGAGCAGGGAAAAGTTGGAATACTAAATTTTTTTAAAAATTCACGTTTTTCCGAAAAGGGGTTTCAAAATAGTTTTCGGGTTTTTGAAGACAATGTAGAAAACTGGATGAGTACTTACTGAGACAGGCTTTTTTTAAATGTCCCAATTTTAGCTAAGCTAGACCGCGGAAAAGATGAAAAAAATGAATTTTTACAAATTCACGTTTTTCTCGAAAAGGGGGTTTAAAATGGGGGTTTTTCGGGTTTAAATGACAAAAGTAAGAAAAAACTGGATGCGCTACAACTGAAACATTGCTTTTTTAAATGTGCCAAAACTTTGGCAAATTTTAGAGCACGGAAAACTTGGGAAAAAATGAATTTTTACAAATTCACGATTTTGGGAAAAAATGGGTTCAAAATGGTTTTTGGGTTTAAATGAAAAAGTAAGTAAACTACATACGCTAAAACTGAAACTTTGCTTTTTTAAATCGTCCCAATTTTGGCAGAGTTAGGGCAGGGAAAATTTGAAAAAATAAATTTTTTAAAAATTTCAGATTTTTTCAAAATTTTTAGTTCAAAAAGTTTTGAATGACAAAAATAAGTGAAGGGAGCGCTAAAAACTGAACATTGCTTTTTTAAATCTTTTCCCAATAGGGGCAAAATTTGGGCACGAAAAAAAAATTGAGAAAAGAAATTTTTAAAAAAATCACGATTTTCTCGAAAATTGGTTCAAAATTATTTTTTTGGGTTTTTGGAATGACAAAAATAAGTAAAGGATGCGCTACTACGAAAATTGCTTCTTTTAAACGTCCCAAATAGGGGAAAAAGATAGGGCCCACGAAAAAAATTGAGAATCTGAATTTTCAAATTCACGATTTTTTGAAAAAAAGGGGTTCAAAATGAGTTTTCTAGGTTTGAATGACATATGTAAGTAAACTGGATGCGCTACTAACTGAAACATTGCTTTTTTAAATCGTGCCAATATTGGCAAAGTTAGGGCACGGAAAAATTGAGGAAACTGAATTTTTACAAATTCACGGTTTTCTCGAAAAGTGGGTTCAAAATGAGTTTTCTAGGTTGAATGACAAATGTAAGTGAACTGTATGAGCTACTAACTGAAACATTGCTTTTTTAAATCGTCCCAATTTTGGCAAAGTTAGAGCACGGAAAAGTTGAGAAAACTGAATTTTTACAAATTCACGATTTTCTCGAAAAGTGGGTTCAAAATGAGTTTTCTGGATTGAATGACAAATGTAAGTAAAGTGGATGCGCTACTAACTAAAACATTGCTTTTTTAAGTCGTCCAAATATTGGCAAAGTTAGAGCACGGAAAATAGAGAGAATACTGAATTTTTACAAATCACGATTTTCTCGAAAAGTGGGTTCAAAATGAGTTTCTGGGTTTGAATGACAAATGTAAGTAAACACATACGCTACTAACTGAAACATTGCTTTTTTTAATCGTCCCAATATTGGCCAGAGTTAGAGCACGGAAAAGTTGAGAAAAACTGAATTTTTACAAATTCACGATTTCTCGAAAAGTGGGTTCAAAATGAGTTTTCTAGGTTTGAATGACAATGTAAGTGAACCGTATGAGCACTAACTGAAACATTGCTTTTTTAAATTGTCCAGATTTTGGCAAAGTTAGAGCACGGAAAAGTTGAGAAAACTGAATTTTTACAAATTCACGATTTTTTCGAAAAGTGGGTTCAAAATGAGTTTTCTGGGTTCGAATGACAAATGTAAGTAAACTGGATGAGCTACTAACTAATACATTGCTTTTTCAATTCGTCCCAAAGTTGGCAAAGTTAGAGCACGGAAAAGTTGAGAAAACTGAATTTTTACAAATTCACGATTTTTTCGAAAAGTGGGTTCAAAATGAGTTTTCTGGGTTTGAATGACAAATGTAAGGAAACCGGATGAGCTACTAACTGAAACATTGCTTTTTTAAATCGTCCCAATATTGGCAAAGTTAGAGCACGGAAATGTGAGAAAAACTATTTTTACAAATTCACGATTTTCTCGAAAAAGTGGGTTCAAAATTAGTTTTCTAGGTTTGAATGAAAAAAGTAAGTAAACTAATCCTACTAAGAAACATTGCTT
>JANFPS010000677.1:0-10418 GCA_024703675.1 Drosophila nebulosa | reverse complement strand
CAAAAAAATTTTCCCTTTTTGAAAACAAATAAAAGGGAAATTTAAAGGGCCCACGCTGATTTTTTGTTTATTGTGATTTTCCCAATTTTATTAAAGTTAAGAGAAAAAGGGATTCTAAATTTTTTTACAAATTCTGGTTTTTTTTTAAAGGGGGTTTCAAATAATTTTTCAATTTTGAATGATAAAAAGGAAACTGGATAAAGCTTTTAACTGATACATTGCTTTTTGGATTTTCCCCAATATTGAAAAATTTAGAGCAGGGGAAAAATTGAGATTACTCCATTTTTAAAAAATTTCCCCTTTTTCTTTTAAAAGGGGGTAAAAAAAATTTTTTTTATTTTTTAAATGAAAATGAAAGGAAACGGGAATAGCTACTAACTGATACTTTGTTTATTTTTGTTTTTCCCCCCAAATTTTAAAATTTGGGAGCACGGAAAATTTTTGAGATTACCCCAATTTTTAAAAATTTTTCATTTTTTTCCCCGGAAAAGTGCTTTCCCAAAAAATTTTTTCCCTACTTTTGAATGATAAAAAAAAGGGAAAACGGGTTGAGCTACAAACAAATAAAATTTTATTGTTTTTTCCCCCAAATATTAGAAAATTTTAAGAGAAAGAAAAGTTGGGGTTTTTTTTCCATTTTTAAAATTTTCGCGATTTTCTTTTAAAAGGGGGGGTTTCAAAAAAATTTTTTAAAAAAAAAAAACTTTAATGTTTAAATAAAAAACGGGGAAATAAACTCTACTGTCCCTTCTTTTTGTGATCCCCCAAATTTTTGGAAAAGAGACCCAGGGAAAAGTTGGATTACTTTTTAAAACCCCAATTTTTTAAAAATTTTTCGCGAAAAATTAAAAAAAACCCCCCCTTTATCTTTTTTTACCTTTGAAAATTTAGGCCAAAATTAATTTCTATTTTTAAACAGGGACCCTAAATTTCAAATTTAAGGAAACCGGGATAGGATTTTTTGTTATTGTGTCTTCCCCAAATTTTAAAAAGGGTTAACCCGGGAAAAAGGTTGGTTCCCCAATTTTTAAAAAATTTCCCGGATTTTTTTTTAAAAGGGGGGGTTAAAAAAAAATTTTTTTTACTTTTGAATAAAAAATGAAAAAAAACGGGATGAGCTATTTTCCCTGATACTTTTCTTATTGGGGGAACCCCCCCCAAATATTAAAAAAAGGAAAGGACCCGGGAAAAGTTAAGTTTCCCCAAAAATTTTTTTACAAATTGGGAAAAATTTTTCCCCCAAAAGGGGGGTACAAAATAAGTTTTCTCCTTTTAAATGAAATGAAAGGAAACTAAAAGGAGTTATTTAACGATACATTGCTTTTTGGATCTTCCCAATATTGGAAAATTTAAGGGGAAAAAAGGGATTACTCAATTTTTAAAAATTTTCCTTTTTTTCCCAAAAGGGGGTTTAAAAAATAATTTTTTCCCAATTTTGAAGAAATAAAAGGGAAACTGGGATGAGCTATTTTAAACTGATACATTGCTTATTGTGATTTTCCCCAATTTTTAAAAGGGTTAAGCAGGGGGGAAAAGGGGGGGAGTTACCCCTTTTTAAAAATTTCCCAATTTTCTTTTAAAAGGGGGTAAAAAAAAATTTTCATTTTTTAATTTAAAATAAAAGGGGAAACGGGAATGAGCTACTAACTGATACTTGCTTATTGTGATCTCCCAATTTTGGGAAAGTTAGAGCCCCAAAAAAATTGAGATTACTCAATTTTTAAAAATTCATTTTTTTCCCCTCGAAAATGCGTTAAAAAAAAGGGTTTCCCTATTTTTGAATGATAAATGAAAAAAATGGATAAGCTACTTACGGGTTTACATTGCTTATTTTTATCTTGGGCCCAATTTAGTAAATTAGACCCAAGGAAAAGTTGAGTTATTTCCCATTTTTCAAATTCGCGATTTTCAAAAATTTAAAATTTTTTTCAAATAAAAAATTTTTTTCCCAAAAATTTTTTTTGAATGAAATAAAGGGAAAAACGGGAATAAAGCAAATAACGATACATTCTTTTTGTGATTTTCCCCAATATTGGAAAATTTAAGAGAAAAGGAAAAAGTTAAGTTTTACTTCCAATTTTTAAAAATTTCCCTTTTTACCTTTTTTTTTCCCGAAAGTGCTTTTAAAAATTTAATTTTTCGGGGGGGTTTTAAAAACAAATAAAAGGGAAACTGGAGGGCCCACTCCCCGGGATAAGGGGGTTAATTGTGTTTTCCCCAATTTAGAAAAGTTAAGACCCGGAAAAGTTGAGATTACTAAATTTTTAAAAATTTCCCTTTACTTTTAAAAGTGGGTTTTAAAAATTTTTTTTTCCATTTTTAAAATAAAAAATGAAAGGAAACGGGAGGGAGCAAATAACTAAATACATTGCTTATTTTTGTTTTTTCCCCCCAAATATTAAAAATTTAAACAGGGGGAAAATTGAGATTACCCATTTTTACAAATTCGGATTTTCCCCCAAAAAAATTTGGTTTTCAAAAAAAGTTTTCCCCCTTTTTTGGGAAATGAAAATAAAGGGAAAAACGAATAAGCTACTAACTGATACATTGCTTATTGTGATCTTCCCAATATTAGAAAAGTTAGAGCACGGAAAAGTTGAGATTACTCCATTTTTACAAATTCGCGATTTTTTTTTTAAAGGGGGTTACAAAATAATTTTTTTATTTTTTTAAATAAAAAAAAAAAAAAGGAAACGGGAGGGAAAAAATTTACTGATACACTTTTTTTGTGATTCCCAATATTGGAAAGAAAGAGCCCGAAAATTTTTGAGTTAAATCCTTTTTTTAAAAAACCCATTATTTCAAAAGTGCGTTCAAAATTTTTTCCCTATTTTTGAAAAAAAATAAAAGGGGAAACCCTGGAGGGCCCACACCTGTTTAATTTTGCTTTTTGGGGAATTTTTCCGAATATTAGAAAATTTTTAAGAGACAAAAAAAGTTAGATTACTAAATTTTTTTCCAAATTTCCCGGGATTTTTCAAAGGGGGGGTTAAAAATAATTTTTTCAAAAAAAACCTTTTAAATTTAAATGAATGGAAACGGGGAATGGGGCTACTAACTGATACATTTTTATTGTGATTTTTCCCCAATATTAGAAAATAGAGAAAGGAAAGTTGAGATTAAATTTTTTTACAAATTCGGATTTTTCGAAAAGGGGGTTTCAAAATATTTTTTCTCTTTTGAATAAAAATTTAAAGGGGAAACGGGAATGGGCTCTAACGGGATACTTTGCTTATTTGATCTTTCCAAATTTTTGGAAATTTAAAAGAGCAGGGGAAAAGTTGAGATTACTCCAATTTTTTAAACAAATTCAGATTTCTCGAAAAGTGCGTTCAAAAAATTTTCTTTTTTTAAAGAAAATAAAAGGAAACGGGTGAGCTCCAACTGATCCCTTGGGCTTTTGTGATTTTCCCCAATTTTTAGAAAGTTAGAGCAGGGAAAAATTTGAGATTACTCCCTTTTTTAAACAAATTCGCGTTTTTCCCTTTTAAATTTTTACAAAATTTTTTAAATGAAAGGAAACTGGATGAGCTACTAACTGATACATTGCTTATTGTGATCTTCCCAATATTAGTAAATTTAGAGCACGGAAAAGTTGAGATTACTCCTTTTTTTTAACATTCGCGTTTTTTCCCCTTAAAGGGGGTTCAAATAAGTTTTTACTTTTGAATGAAAAATGAAAAGTAAACTGGATGAGCACTAACTATACATTTGCTTTTGTGATCTTCCAATATTGGAAAAGTAGAGCACGGAAAAGTTGAGATTATTTATTTTTCAAATTCAGATTTTCTCGAAAAGGGTTTCAAAATAAGTTTTCTACTTTGAAATGAAAAAAAAGAAACTGGATGAGCTACTAACTGATACATTGCTTTTGTGATTTTTCCCAATTTGGAATTACAACAGTAAGAGCACGAAAAGTTGAGATTACTCGTGACTCCATTTTATTATTAACAATTCATGACTTTCTCGAAAAGTGAGCTCAAAATAATATTTTCTACTTTTGAATGGATAAATGGAAAGGAAAGTGGATGAGCCTACTGAACTGAGTACATTCCCTTATTGTGTTCTTGCCCAAATATTAGAAAAGTTTAGAGCACAGAAAGTTGGGAGATTACTCAATTTTTTACAAATGTCATGACTGTTCTCTAAAAGTGGGTTCAAAGATAAGTTATTCTCTTACTTTTTTGAATGAATAAATGAAAGAAACTGATGAGCTACTTACTGATCCAATTTTGCTTAGTTGCTGATCTTCGCAATCTTAGTAAAGTTAGAGCATCAGGAAAGAGTTGAGATTGTTCCATTCTTACAAATCGTCGCGACTTTCTACTCCTTAAGTGGGGTACAAAAATAGTTGTTTTCTTTTGAATGATCAATGAAATGAAAACTTGGATCGTTCACAGATAGAGTTTTGCTACCGTTGAATTGAACGAAATGAAAGGAAACTGAAATGAGCTACTAACTGATACCATTGCTTAGTGGTAATCTTCCCAATATTAGTAACGTTAGAGCCCCGGAAAAGTTGAGATTACTCCATTGTTTTACCATTCGCGATTTTCTTCTTAAAGTTGGTCCAAATAGTTTTCTACTTTTGAATGTACATGAAAGAACTACCTGGATGGCTACTACTGATACATTGCTGTATTGTGATCTTCCATATTAGTAAAGTTAGAGCACGAACAGTGTGAGATTACTCATTTTTACAAATTCATGACTTTCGCGAAAACAGTGCGTTCAAAAAATTTTTCTAGCTTTGAAATGATAAAATGTAAGGCAACTGGATGAGCTACTAACTGATACATTGTTTTTATTGTGATCTGCCGCAATATAAAAGAAAAGTAAGAGCACAACGGACAATTTGCGATTACTTCAATTTTGTGCAATTCATGACTTTCACTCGAAAAGTGCGTTCAAAATAATTTTTCTACTTTTGAATGATAAATGTAAGGAAACTGGAATGCGCATAACTAACTGATTACATTTGTTTATTGTGATCTTCCAATATAGAGAAAAGTAAGAGCACGGAAAAGTTGAGATTACTCAATTTTTACAAATTCATGACTTTCTCGAAAAGTGCGCTCAAAATAATTTTTCTACTTTTGAATGATAAATGAAAGGAAAGTGGATGAGCTACTAACTGATACATTGCTTATTGTGATCTTCAGCCCCGTATTACCGTGTTAGAGCCAGGAAGAGTTTGAGATTACTCAAATTTTACAAATATCATGGATTTTCCTCCTCAAAAAGTGCGTCAAAAATAATTTTATCTACTTTTGAATAATAAATGTAAGGCAACCTGGATGACTACTAACTGATACATTGTTTATTGTGATCTTGCTTTCCCAACATAAGAAAAGTAAGAGCACGGAAAAGTTGAGATTACTCAATTTTTACAAATTCATGACTTTCTCGAAAAGTGCGTTCAAAATAATTTTTCTACTTTTGAATGATAAATGAAGGAAGAATTGATGAGCCTACTAAACTGGATACATTGCTTTTATGTGTCTTCCCAATATTAGAAGTGAGAGGCACCGAAAAGTTGAGATTAGCTTATATTTTTTTACAAATTCCATGCCTTTCTCGAAAAGTGCGATCAGAATACTTTTTTTTTCTACTTTTGAATGGACTAAATGAAAGGAAAACTTGATGAGGCTACCTTAAATAGATACTTGCTTATTGTGAGTCTTCCCAATATTAGTAAAGGTTAGAGCACCGAGGAAAAAGTTGAGATTATTCCATTCTTCCAAAATTCGCGATTTTCCTCATTAAAGTGGGGAACAACATAAGTTTTTTTTTTTAATTTTTGTTTTTTTTTTTTTACTTTTCTGAATGATAAATGAAATGAAAATGGATCGGTTTCAAAATAACTAACTAACATAACTAACTACTAACTGATTACATTGCGTATACGTGATCTTTTACCCAATGATTAGTAAAGTTAGAGCAACGGAAAAAGTTGAGATTACTGGCCAGCTTTAAAAATTCGAGATTTTCTCTTAAAGTGGGTACGAAAATAGGTTGTTCTTTTTCTTTCTACTTTTGAATTATAAATGAAAGGAAACTGATGAGCTAACTACTGATACATTGCTTATTCGTGATCATTTTCCCATATTAGGAAAAAGTTTAGAGCACGCGAAAAATTGAGATTAACTCAAGATTTACAGAAATTCATGACTTTCTCGAAAAGTGCGTTCAAAATAATTTTTTCTACTGTGAAAATGATAACATGTAAGAAAACTGGATGAGCTACTAACTGATACATTGCTGTACTGCGATCTCTTCGCAATATTAGTAAAGTTAGACAGCACGGAAAAGTTTTAGATTATTCCTTCTTACCAATTTCCGCGATTTCTTCTTAAAGTGGGTACAAAATAAGTTTTTTACTTTTGAATGATAAATGAAATGAAACTGGATCGTTCAAAATAAGTTTTCTACGTTTGAATGACAAATGAAAGGAAACTGAATGAGCTACTAACTGATACATTGCTTTTTTGATAATTCCTCAATATTAGTAAAGTTAGAGCACAATGGAAAGAGTTGAGATTACTTTCATTTTTACACATTCCGCGATTTTCCTCTTAAAGTGGGTACAAAATAAGTTTTTCACTTTTGAATGATAAATGAAAGGAAAGTGGGATGATCTACATAACAACGAAAAAAAAAAAAAATGATACATTGCTTATTTTCATCTTCGTAGATATTTAGTAAAGTTTAGAGCACGGAAAAGTTGAGATTATTCCATTCTTACAAATTCGCGATTTTCTCTTAAAGTGGGTACAAAATAAGTTTTTTACTTTTGAATGATAAATGAAATGAAACTGGATCGTTCAAAATAAGTTTTCTACGTTTGAATGACAAATGCAAGGAACTGATGACTACTAACTGATATATTGCTTATAGTGGAAAATCTTCCCAATATTTAGTAAATTAGAGGCCGGAAAAATTTGAGACTTACTATATTCTTTACAAATTCGGCGATTTCCTCTTAAAGTGGGTAGCAAAATATTGTTTTTTCTAACTTTTGATGATAAATGAAAGGCAACATGGTATTGAGCTTACTAACTTATACATTGCTTATTGTGATCCTTCCAAATATTAGAAAAGTTAAAGCACGGAAATGTTGAGATTACTCAATTTTAAAAATTCATGACTTTCTCGAAAAGTGCGTTCAAAATAATTTTTCTACTTTTGAATGATAAATGTAAGGAAACTGGATGAGCTACTAACTGATACATTGTTTATTGTGATCTTTCCAATATTAGAAAAGTAAGAGCACGGCAGAAGTTTTTAGATTACTCACATTTTTTTTTACAAATTCCTGACTTTTCTCAAGCAACGTGCGTTTTCAAAATAATTTTTCTACTTTTACCTGATAACTGACCGGAAGAGCTCGCTGCGCTACTATACTTGGAGCTACCATTGTTTATTGTGATCTTTCCAGACTATTTTAGACAACGTAAGAGGACACGGCCCAAGTTGAGATTACTCAACTTTTTCACAGATTCCTGACTTTCTCGCCAATTGCGCTCAGACAATAATTTTTTTTCTTCTACTTTGTAAAATGATATGAAAAGGAAAGTGGATGAGCTACTACTGATGACAGTATGCTTAGGTTGTAGATTTTCGCCAATATTAGAAAAGTAGAGGAACCGGAAAAGTTGAGAGTTACCTCATTGTTTTACAAATTCATGACTTTTTCGAAAAGTGGGTTCAAAATAATTTTTCTACTTTTGAATGATAAATGAAAGGAAACTGGATGAGCTACTAACTGATACATTGCTTATTGTGATCTTCGCAATATTAGTAAAGTTAGAGCACGGAAAAGTTGAGATTATTCCATTCTTACAAATTCGCGATTTTCTCTTAAAGTGGGTACAAAATAAGTTTTTTACTTTTGCATGATAAATGAACTGAAAACTACTGGATCGTTCAAAATAAGTTTTCTACGTTTGAATGACAAATGAAAGGAAACTGAATGAGCTACTAACTGATACATTGCTTATTGTGATCTTCCCAATATTAGTAAAGTTAGAGCACGGAAAAGTTGAGATTACTCCATTTTACACATTCGCGATTTTCTCTTAAAGTGGGTACAAAATAAGTTTTCTACTTTTGAATGATAAATGAAAGGAAACTGGATGAGCTACTAACTGATACATTGCTTGATTTTTCATCTTCGTAATATTAGTCAGTTAGAGCACTGGAAACGTTTGAGATTTATTCTATTCTTAAAATTCGCGATTTTCCCCCCCTCTAAAGTGGGAACAAAATAAGTTTTTTACCTTTTGAATGATAAATGAATGAAACTGGATTCGTTCAAAATAAGTTTTTCCTTACGTTTAGAATGACAACTGAAATGAAACTGAATGAGCACTAACTGATACTTGCTTATTTGATCTGCCCATATTAGTAAAGTTAGAGCACAGAAAATTTGAGATTACACTCCATTTTACACAATCGCGATTTTTCTCCTTCAAGTGGGTACGAAAATAGTTTTCCCTACTTTTGGAATGATAGATGTAAGGAAACCGGAATGAGGCTACTTAACTGCTACTTTTTTATTATGCGATCTGTTTCAATATTAGAAAAGTAAGAGCACGGCAAAAGTTGAGATTACTCCATTTTACAAATTCAGACTTTCTCGAAAAGTGCGCCTCAAAATAATTTTTCCTACTTTGAATGATAATGAAAGGAAGTGGATGATCTACTACTGATACATCGCTTATTGGTGATCTTCCCCAAATATTAGAAAAGTTATAGCAACGAAAAAGTTGAGATTAGCTCCAATTTTTCACAAATTCTGACTTTCTCAAAAAGTGGGTTCAAAATATTTTTCTACTTTTGAATGATCAATGAGAAAAACTGGATGAGCTACTTACTGATACATTGCTTATTGTGATCTTCGCAATATTAGTAAAGTTAGAGCACGGAAAAGTTGAGATTACTCCATTTTTACAAATTCGCGATTTTCTCTTAAAGTGGGTACAAAATAAGTTTTTTACTTTTGAATGATAAATGAAATGAAACTGGATCGTTCAAAATAAGTTTTCTACGTTTTGAATGACCAAATGAAAGGAAATCTGAGAGCTACTACTGATACATGCTTATTGTATCTTCCCAATATTAGAAAAGTAAGAGCACGGAAAAGTTGAGATTACTCCATTTTTACACATTCGCCATTTTCTCTTAAAGTGGGTACAAAATAAGTTTTCTACTTTTGAATGTAAATGAAAGAACACTGGATGAGCTACTAACTGATACATTGATTATTGTGATCTTCCCAATATTAGAAAAGTTAGAGCACGGAAAAGTTGAGATTACTCAATTTTTACAAATTCATGACTTTCTCGAAAAGTGCGTTCAAAATAATTTTTCTACTTTGAATGATAAATGAAAGGAAACTGGATGAGCTACTTACTGATACATTGCTTATTGTGATTTTCCCCAATATTAGAAAGTTAAGCACGGAAAATTTGAGATTACCCAATTTTTAAAAAATTCGGTTTCTTTAAAGTGGGTCAAATAATTTTTACTTTAAAATGATAAATGAAAGGAAACTGGATGAGCACTACTGATAATTGCTTATTGTGATCTTCCCAATATTAGAAAAGTTAGAGCACGAAAAGTTGAGATTACTCATTTTTAAAAATTTCCCGATTTCTCGAAAGTGCGTCAAAATAATTTTTACTTTGAATGCAAAAATGAAAGAGAAAATGGATGATGCTACTAACTGATACATTGCTTATTGTGATCTTCGCAATATTAGTAAAGTTAAAGCACGGAAAAATTGAGATTACTCCATTTTTACAAATTCGCGATTTTCTTTTAAAGTGGGTACAAAATAAGTTTTTCACTTTTGAATGATAAATGAAAGGAAACTGGATGAGCTACTAACTGATACATTGCTTATTGTGATCTTCCCAATATTAGAAAAGTTAAAGCACGGAAAAGTTGAGATTACTCAATTTTTAAAAATTCATGACTTTCTCGAAAAGTGCGTTCAAAAAAATTTTTTCTACTTTGAATGTAAAATAAAGGGAAACTGGATGAGCTACTAACTGATACATTGTTTATTGTGATCTTCCAATATTAGAAAAGTAAGAGCACGGAAAAGTTGAGATTACTCAATTTTTACAAATTCATGACTTTCTCGAAAAGTGCGTCAAAATATTTTTTTACTTTTGAATGATAAATGAAAGGAAAAAGGGGATGAGCTACTCTGATACATTGCTTATTGTGATCTTCCCAATATTAAAAAGTTAGAGCCGGAAAATTTTGAGTTACTCCTTTTTTAAAAAAATTTGGACTTTTTTCAAAAAGTGGTTAAAAATAATTTTCTACTTTAATAAAATAAAAGGAAAACTGATAGCTATTTCCCCTGTCATTTTATTGGATTTCCCAATTTTTAAAAAAATTAGAGC
>JANFPS010000676.1:0-10427 GCA_024703675.1 Drosophila nebulosa | reverse complement strand
AAACATATTTTGAGAGATTTTTCTTCATATTTTTTCCGTAAAAACCTTTTTCTTGTAATAACAAATACAACAAAACAAGAATTAGTGAAATCGGTCCAGACATTCACGCGTGATGCCGTGACCAAGGAAAACGGGTTTCATTTTTATATATATATACTAGAAAACCCGGCAAACGTTGTTTTGCCCGGCGCACGTTGATTTGCTTTATAAACCATTTCTAAGTCAATTCTAGCAATATTTATCCATTAAATCTAAAGCATGAACAATATTTTTTGCTAGCTAACAACATGGTGTTGTTAATCGTGAGCCATAAATAGACATCGTTTTTGGGCGCCCTTGGAAATGGAATGTGGCACATCTGTGGGCATAATTATAATATATCAAACAATATCAGTCTCTTAATGCTACAGCGTGAACAATATTTTTTGTTAGCCCATCTTTAGCTAACACAAACAAACAAACAAATGATGGTTTACCCACTCGAGAGCATGCTACGTATAATTGTCCGTGTGAAAAACATGGTGTGCTTAAATCTAAGCCACAAACCGACATCGTTTGGCCTTGGGATTTATTGATGGTCATGGCAAATGCCAATCGAATCGGAAACTGAATACGGTTGAATGGAATTGGCACATCTTAGGCCATATTAATAATATAATCAAACTTTCACTTTAATGCTACCGTGAACTATTTTTTGTGCTGGTAGGTTGCCGCCGTCTTTAGCAACAAAACAAACCAAACAATTTGAAATTATGCGGTGGTATACCTGGCAAATTCAGTGAGTTCAAAAACTCTGTGGGAAAATTCAACTATAAATCCTTTCATGGTAATTATTATAAACCTGATTGTTAATGTTAGGCTGAAAAATGGTTGAATTATTTCTATGTAACTGGCTTCTATTGTTAGAATAAGGTTGTTTTTTTGGTTGATTCTTAGGTTTGGTGTCATGCCTGGTGCTCCGAAAAATTCTGGCTAGTATTTGTTGGTTTTTGCGAATAGGGGAATAGGTCTTTTCGACACGGCAATGTTCATAGTGGGCTTCCCTTGATATTTTGTGATTGTAATTTTATAAAGTTGTAAGGGGTTCTCGGCAGATAATTTAAAAGATTATCACCACATTTATGACAATAAGAAGTCTTGCAGTTTCTTAGAGATGCCAGTCAAAGTAGCTCACTGATAAAGGCAAGATGTAAGTTGTATTAAAAATGTTGGGTTGTTGGCTAAGCTCGCTATTGTAGGCGTTAAGTTGGAGTCGAATATAGTTTTGGGACGTGACACTGAGGCTGTTTCCAGAATCCATGCTACTTCGGTTGGCGTGAATGAAAATAGATCTTTAAGAAATGAGACTCTAAGGCCCTTGTTGTTCCAATGCAGATTTTCGTTTGTGGGCTGCTGGAATGTAGATTTTTTTTGGCATTTATGTTAACGTATGATTTGTCGACGTGAGTGGTTCTAAATTCTGCAATGTTTTATAAATATTATTATTTTATATTAATACATGTAACTATACTGTAACCACCCACACACACATGCATACACACATACTTAACCACATACACATGCATGCACACAGTAAATGTATAGGCCACATACATATACATAACGTACCCATTACATATACACACATACAGTACATTATATACATGACATATTATAGATATAAGTTAACAAGTAAACCCTCACTTCAGCGGACGACGCGGAAATCCTTTTAAAATTTCATAATAATTATATACACACATACACACTACATAAATACACACGTACACTTAATCCATCTGTATTATAAATTTTATTTTTTTCGTTTTTGTGAGTGTTTCAACATTCTGCAACTGTTTAAACCATTATTATAATTGTCTCTGTAACATACAAACATACACAACAACACACATACACAAATATAATAATATTAATTATAATATTATACATATATATACTATACATTATAACATACTATACCTATATATATCTATATATAAGTTAACACCCGGCTTGTCAAACATCCTCTTTTACGCAGTCAGTCTGACGCCGCCTTACTAGAGGAAATCTACTAGAAGTAATCATAATCATTTATAATCAATAAGGTACGCAGCAGTAAAAAAGTCAATATCGACACTTGAAAGGAAGTATCAATTTCGGTTACAAACAAGCACGGCAACCCCAAACAATCTCAATAGCCCCAAATCACGCACCAGAAGTTCCAGACATAAACAACGGTCGATTTTTGGACAATAAAACAATAAAAAAGGCGTCCGACGCATCAACTTGGGACTTTGAACTCAGCCCATGCGTCACCGCCAGCGCGTGACGCAACCAAAACTGAGGCTGTCTCCACTCCAAAACTCCACAGCATAAAGGTAGTCTCTTAAGTAGCTGCCGAATCTTCTACTATAACTTCTTTGTAAACTTCACAAAGTTAATAACATTGTTTTGTTTTATGAAGTTAAATGAACGATCTCTTTGTTAATTTGGCGCCCGAGCAGGGACCTGAAAATAACAACTCAGTGTAGAAAAGTGAAAGACTTAGTTTTCTGAAAACAAAAAAAGCTGTGTCTAACGATCTACACTGGAAGGGGCAAACCAATTTGTCGCTGCGGCCTCCTTCTTAGTATGATTCGAGGAGGACCTTGCACAAAAGTATAACGGAGGAACGCTCAGTACCAGACATCATCGGCGGGAAAGACGAGAAAAATTCCGTTATCGATCGCCAAGAGGAAAGCACCGGACAAATGTTACTAAGGTCTAATGTAAGTAAGTTAATTATAAATCAAGATTAAAAAAAATACACAAAAAGGAAAAATCGAGTTATACAATAAACGCAGAAAGAAATAAAATTAAAGCAAAAGAAAATAATTTAAGGAATCAAACACAAAGAAATTAGGAAGTAGTGCCAAAAATAGAATCTAGAAAATCATATAAATTAAAAAATATTGAAAATCACTTCCAATTGCGAAAATTTCTATTCCACCACGGTCTAAGTTCAACTTTCCTCCTGCGTTATTCAAGGCACTTTTAAGACTATAATGCCATAGACAGTCAGGTAAGAATCCCATTAGTTTCAAGCAAGCAATAATCAGTGAAACCAGCAGCAAGAAATCCTACCGAATCGTCACCTTCAAGTTCAGACGGCTCCCCAGAACCAGTGAGGCCGTGAATAATCAGGGCTAGAGACCATTGTGGGGAATATAGTTTCCACCCAAACTACAAGAGCATTAGCCAGCATGCAGGCCTAGTTACCCAACTGAACATTGCAGAAATAGGCAAACCAGATATCAAAGACCAGCAGTACCAAATTTGAATGAACAGTTGGGCAGACCTAGGAGAGATTACCAGAGATTGTTAAAGCGTAGGAGATCATTCTCAGGAAGCCGACAGGGTCACCACCTGGTTCATAAAACACTTCTGGGTAATGGAAATATATTGCATCCAATGAAGAGGTACACTCTAAGTATTATGCCATATTACTAACTAGCCGCAGTAAAATTGTTGGAGAAGCACACAACATTCTCTGTTAAAATCAATCGCACCCCCTTTTAAACTGGGAAGCGATCTGACATGGTTACTGCAAGAGTATTCAGACAAGCGCGATCCTGAGCATCTCTTTAATAACACCATACATCCTCGGACGCCAGACACAAACGAATAGGCGCGCACAAACCCACACCCATCACTGACACTCCCCACATACACTGTACACGATTTCTATTTGTGGTGTACGATCCAAATGTCCCTTATTCTGGATCAGTACGAGACAATGGGGTATAGTACCGAGCCCATGGAAGCCATGGCAAAAAGATTAGGGAAAGGGCATTAGATAACCTTTAAGGGGACTAATGGCGATCTTTCACGGGAGAGATTGAGTCTCCGACTCAACCAAACATCTAAAGACATGCTCTACAGCTTTGTGAATCCAAGTTCACTGTTACCGATCCTACCGACTGCGGGAATTTACGTATCTTGTAAATTCGAAGTGAAAAAAAGATTGTTTTTTCGAGTAAAGCAGGGATCATTTATTCGTGAATGAAAACTTAAACTGAAAGTACAAAAATGTCTTATTCAGCCAATATTATAGGCTAGAGTTGTAAGCCCGTCTCAGGTGAAGTGATCGATATTTGATGCGATGTTAGTGGCCCCGAATTTAATGTTGAAAACGTTCTCACGCCTTTTGTTACAATTGTTTAGAATAACAGATTTGATTGGCCTGTGTTTTAATTATGAGGTTGAGCGTTATAATCTTGATTCATACGCTTTGGATTTGATGGGGACAACTATTATTTATAAAAAAAAACGGATGTTTACTTTACAGTTAATGAATTTCTAGGAAGCGATAATGTGTATAAGTTATCATGGGGAACAGCGACACAAGAAGTGGTGCATACGTAAAGTCAGAGGAGACAGGAACCGAGCTCGCTACCAGTGACCCTCAATTAGAAGGTCCAATCCAGAGCGGTCCACTTCCTCTACATTGAGCACTTATAGTTCCATCCTTGACCGGTCACTCCGATCGTAATAATAGAAATAAGAAACACTGAAGTGGATTCCAAAGAATTCAAATTATACCTGGTACACTCAAAGGAGCAAATGAATATGAAGCTCCAGAGGAAAACGGCCGAAGAACAGAAGCTACTCCCGACAGAGCTACAGAAAGCGTAAGAAGCAGTAGAAACAGAAATGGGCTTTGCTAAAAAGAGCAAAAAAAACAACGCAATCGGGTTGTTAATAATCTTTCTATGTCTGTGGCGCTGAGCACCAAACTCCGTTGCAAACCAAAACAAGTTATGAAGAACAATTTTTTTTCTTTTTGATAACTTTAAAAAGTAACACTCAATTTTTTTATTTTCTTTTGGCAATGTACTGCGTTTTTTTTAGCATTGCAAATATAAATGAATCAACAATAATTTAATTTATTTTTCCTTTTAAAATATGAGTTAATCTCTATATCAAAGTATCTTCAGAATTGAAAGTTAAGTCTCAAACAAATGTTTTTATAAGTAAAACCTATTTAGATAAAACATAACGATCCTTGTTTTCTATTTTTAATGAAAATTACTTTAAAAAAATTTTTTTAACATATTAGTAGCTCAGTCAGATAATGGGGTGGTTTAGGGCCATTCAACGATAAGCGGCTGAAAATACGGACAACTTGGTCCAATAAACGTCAAAAATAGTAGATCGGACCGACGATATACAAATCGTTGTGTATTCTTTTGCTAATTTTCGTCCAATCGAGAACCTCGATCAATGAGAGAGAATGAGAGAGAGAAGACTCATATTGGCGTTGCTGTGCTAAGGGAAGCAAAATCTTCAAGACTGTTCGAGAACCATTTGGCAACCTTTTTTGTTGTCAAACAAACTCACTGCCCTGAGCATTTAAGACGTACTCTTCTCACCCATACGGCACGGTGTTAACTGAAAATTTCAAAGATTGAAAGTGGTCTATTGCTTCATGTATTCATTACTTCACGATACATTATCTTGAATCAGCGGTCAAGGCAAACGAAAACGAAGCAGAGCCGAGTATAGCTCTTCTTGTTTTGCAAGATGCATCAAATACAAAACTTCAGCTTTCGCGTACCCCGTCGTGCTCTGTGGTACCGTTAAGTAAGACCAACCTGGGTGAGGGAATAAAAAATGCGGTGTCTGTTTCGACAGTACATATGTATGTCCCAATGGACAGATAGTTTCAATGAATCTACATACATTTTCCTTAAGTCTTCATTTTTTGACAATCTTCATTCGACCGACGATAACCGCCGTTTGCAAATTCAAATGAAAGACCAAGTGCCGCCTTCCGAATTTGATTAAGTGGGCTTTACCTGAAACGACCAGATGGCAATATGCAAAATTCTTAACGAAATGAAAACAGTCAATGAGCTAGAGAGGAAATTTCAAGGGGTAAGTTTAATAAAATTTCGGCAAAGCGTCTTGGTGCAATCATGGCAGCATATGACTTCGTTTTGTCGTCAAATTGAATGTCCTCTCCCGGACTGATCTAATTCAGAAGGGTTAACGCCCAGATACATTGATTCTCGCTGTCATTGCTTATCATATCACCCAATCTTGAACGTTGATTTACGACCCTTTTAGGTGCCGCACCAATTTATACGGTATGAAGTGACGGACAAACATATACCAATTTCGAATTATCGATATTGGTACACCCCCCCCAAAACAAACAAATTTTATCGCCACACATCAAAAGCACACAAGTTTCATGAGCATCGCCAATAATTTACAACTAATCATTTATGTGTAGTTTATCACCCCTTTCTTCTCGTTATAGTTTGTTTCACATTTTGAACAGGTTAACAGGTTGCAATTTGAATTAGTTTTTTAATTTTGATTTATATCGAATAATTTGTTGTTCCAAGTTATGCTTTCGAATTTTTTTTCGACATAATTAAATAATGCCAACCGAGAAGACATATAAAGTTTTTTAATTATTAAAAGATTCAAAATATGTGTATACCTATAATGAAACATATGTAAATGTATAAACAATTTAATTAAACGGTACGATAATTTTATATACCCTACCAGTTTATTTGGCATTAGGGTACGCGTCACCATTTTGAACGAGCAGCGACAAGATCGTTTTTTGTTTGTTTGGGCCCAAATCCCAAATACTAATTTTTATGGAATTATTTCCCAAAAATATTGGAATCCTACGATTCAAAATTCGCGATTAACAATGCAACAAATTATATGTATGGTATTAAGCAAAATTTTCCCCATCAGGGGTTTCATTTTTTGTATGTATATGTCGGCGCAGACGAATGTATTGTGGGGTTTGTATTTTTTGGGGATGTCGCCGATGCGAGTTTGTGTGTGGTGTTTGTATTTTTGGGATATTTCACAGAAAGAAAATTTCATATTATTTTAATATTACGTCACCTCTAATTGTTTTGGGGATTGGTTGCTTGTATTTTCAAAAGTAAGTATTACGAGGCGCCAGGTTCTGGCTGTCACCGAGTGGGGTTTCATGGTAGGCAAAAAGGAAGAATTTTTTAGATAAAGTCAGTACGTTCTGAACTGGTGCGATCGAAATGCTGCGATTAAGGGACGAAAAAAAATAGGGGCCCGACAGGATATGTGTGCATGAAATTTTATTGTAAGGCTCAAACATTTTTTGGGCCCTGAAATTGCAAAGACAACCCCCCGCTAACAAAGAAAAAGTTTCGTTTTGGGGGTTTTTAATTTTTTAGCATTTCCCTAAAATTTGTCTTAAAAGAGTTTTTTCTTTTATTCAATATTAGTAATACCAACTAAAAATACCAAATAACATAAAAATTGTAAAGTTAAAATTTATAACTTTAAAGTAAACATTCGTTTTTTACAAAGCGTGTGTACGCAAAAAAATATAAATAAAAACATGGGCCCAAAAAAATCCGTTTATTTATAAACAACAAAAGGCCCCGGCGAACTTGATCCCCCTTTTAATAATGAAGGAGGCTTTTCAATGTCGGGGTTTTAAAGTAGTTTTCTTTTGAAATGATGTAAAGTAGTGGCGTTTTTTGGGAGTCCAGGGTTGGGTTAAATTAACTATACAATCACCTGTATATATATTTATACTAGAGACACGGCGAACTTTGTTCCGTTTTAATAATGACAATAAATAAGCAAAATGTGTTTTTTTTTTTTAAAAAAAAAATGAAAAAAAATTAAATAAATAATTAAATTTATTATTATTTGTTTTTGTACATAGGTTGCTCTTCATTTAAGACTTTTTGTCACGACATTTTTTTGTTTTATTATCAGGCGCAAAAAACAAACCGCAGATGGTCTTCCGACCTAAAACATGCCAGTAAAATTTGCCCCATGGGAAAAAAAATGTTCTAGATTTAAACCATAAACTTTTAAGAATGGCCTGGATTTGTTAGACAGGCAAATGCAAGACGTATGGGAAATTAAAGATTTTTAAAGTTAACGGATGCATGATTACAGGAGCCAACCTTTAGGCGCAAATTGGCGGGGTAAGCCAGCACGTCAAAGAGTTTAAAAAAACAATTGGATGGGTAGTGGTTTTCATCCTTTGGACGCAGTAAATAGTTTTTGAATGAATGCTTTTGTTCCAAAAATCTTATTTTAAAATTATGATTTAGGTATCTACACTTTATTCTTAGCCGCTAAAATGCTCGCTCACTTAACCATTTCATTTTTTTTGAATTTAGAAAAAATATTTGGAAAAACATTTTTGAAAGTTCGTCTTTTGATGAGACAAAATTACAAAAATTTTTTTGGAAATGTATAATCCGCTGTTATCGACAGGTACTTGATTTTTTACCGATAGTCAGCATTGCTCCGAGAAATCTTCAGCAGAGTTCATTAAGCAATGTAAAAATCTCTGTTTTTTGTCAGCTGCATTTCTTCACATAGCGCCTAGTTTGAGATTTGAGGCGAGCGTTTTATTTCATAGGTAGATCTTGGAATTTCTGGCAGTATTTGGCGGTAATCGCCAGCAGAAAAAACATTTTCCTCCAAAAAATCTCGAGGGATTGGTAAAACTTTTTAAAGTTTGGTTAAGTGTTCTAATGACGTTTATGCGCCATTGTGCATTCGTCCCAGATGATGATTTTTAAAACCGCTAAGTGTTTTGAATATTTTACGTTGGTTCTTTTAAAAGTTTGAAGATTTAACGGAATTTAATGTGAAGGCCGTACGGCATCTTTTTTAACAAATTGGCTGCTATTCCAGAAAAAGCAACTGCAACCGTAAATGAAAAGGGAAATTTTTGCCCCGTTCCACCCGGGGCATCTAGGAAAATAAAAACCCCTTTTTCATAAACGATTGCCTTCATTAAAGTATCAAAAATTCCTTTTGTTCGTAAAATTTAACATTGGTACATTCCTTTTTAACTACTAAAACTAATTCCTGTTTACATATTCACGTTACCCTTCCCAATTCTCGATTAAAAAGCGTCTTCATTTCCGATTTGGCGCAGCATTTAAAAGATTAATAAAACCCCACATGAGGAACCATACCCTTTGATCAAGAGTAAAAACGTGATTAGTATCCCTATTTTACTCAAAATCGTGATTTCTGATGTAAAAAATCTTATGACTATATACTATCCTTTATTTGTGCCCCAAAAATTTCAGGGTTTGATGGGGAAAAAAATGTCGAAATTTTTTACGAATAATGTACGTATTGATTGGAGATGCAGAGATAATGGCTTCAGCGATTGTCCTATCAAAATGGGTATGTTTTTTTAAAAGTTTAATTATTTACATCAGCACGATAGGGGAATATTACACCATTAAAAGTTTGTAGTGCTCAAAAAGAAGTTGGCCCCGCAGATTTACCAGCAAAAACCGCAAAAAAAAAACATTCACATTTTTTGGATGAACGTATACATACGACCAAAAGGGTCAGTAGAACGCACAGGATACCGGAAACCCCTTTCCTTTTCTTCCGTCTTGGGAAAAAAATTTTTGAATGAAGCTTCCAGATAATAACGGGCATCTCCCAGTAAGCAAAAATTCGTGCAAACGATCGCTTTGGAGATTTCAAAAAACTGGCAATTATTTCGGAGGGGTTTTAGCACGTTGTTTAGCATTTGAAGCCGTGAAATATACCGTTGACCTTCTCCCGATGCACGCCCCAATTTTTAACGTAAATAGTTCGTAATTGGAAAGGGAATATACGCCAAATCCTTATTTAGCGTAAATTTTTATCGTTGGGATTTGAGGATTGAAAACCAAAAACCGCCACATCACTGCCTTTTTATTTTATGGGCTTAATGAATTTCAGATTTAACGTTTTCAATGTGTTTGAACGTTTCAAAATAAGTGGGAATATGAAAAAACCCAATGTTGTCGAAAAACGAAATCCATTTTTTTCACTTTCGTTGTGACATTTACCCTTGTCATCGGTGATGACCGTACAGCGGATACCCAACGTTTCCAGTGACAGTCTCCCCCGTAAAATTTCCGTGTTCCGTGTCCTTTTTATTTCAGTATTTTTTTCTTCTTGCATTGCTCGCGGTTTTAAAATTTAAAATTCACTTCACTTCAATCCAAAGAAATAGTTTTAATTTGGGTTTCTTACAATTCAAAAAGTCATCGCCAGACGTAAAACATTTTTCATTGCGAGGTTTTAAAACTTGGTTCTTTAATAGTTTTAAGATATGAGATAAAAAATCCCATGTCCATTCCGGCTTAAGCTACCTCCCTACCAAAATTTTTTTTACCAAAACTGTTCGCGTTCTTAAAATTATAAAATGGTTAACTAACACGACTTTCTTTTTGTTTGAAAATACTGGCATAAACGCCCAAAATATGGACCCAGGCCCAAAGAACTGCTATTTTTTAGTAAAAAAACTGTGGAGGCGGTAAAAAATCAAAGCTTGTTTTTTTGCGAGGATTCGGTCGAATTTTTCCTTTTACCTCAAAATAGGTATTATACACCGACTTCAGAAAGAGCACTTTTTA
>JANFPS010000675.1:0-10446 GCA_024703675.1 Drosophila nebulosa | reverse complement strand
TTTTCTGGTTTTTTTAAATGACAAGTAAGAAAAGGGATAGCAACTAACTAAACATTGTTTTTTTAAATGTCCAATTTTGGCAAGTTAGAGAACGGAAATTTGAAAAACTAAATTTTTACAATTCACGATTTTCGAAAAGGGGTTTTAAAAAGGGTTTTTTGTTTGAATGACAAAAAAAAATAAACTGAACATTGCTTTTTTTTAAACGTCCCCAATTTTTAAAAATTTTAGGAGGGAAAAGTGGAAAACTAAATTTTTTAAAAAATTCACGATTTTCTGAAAAAGTGGGTTCAAAAAAAAATTTTTAGGTTTGAATGAAAAAGAAGTAAACTGATGGCTACTAACTAAAACTTGCTTTTTAAAATCGTCCAATTTGGGCAAGTTAGAGCAGGAAAAGTTGGAAAACTAAATTTTTTACAAATTCACGATTTTTCGAAAAAAGGGGTTTCAAAATGAGTTTTTCTGGGTTTGAATGACAAAAGTAAGTAAACTGGAGAGCTACTAATGAAACATGTTTCTTTAAATCGTGCCAATAGGGCAAAGTTAGAGCTCAAAAAAAGTTGAGAAAACTAAATTTTTTACAAATCACGTTTTTCCGAAAAGGGGGGTTAAAAATTTAATTTTCTAGGTTTGAATGAAAAAGTAAGTAAAGGATGCGCTACTATCTGAAGAAATTGTTTTTTTTAAATCTCCCCAAATTGACAAATTTAGAGCAGGAAAAAGTTGAAAATACTGAATTTTTCCAAATTTCACGATTTTCTCAAAAAAAGGGGTTCAAAGATTTTTCGGGTTTTAAATGACATAGAAAAGAAAAACTGGGGAGTACTAACTGAGACTTTGTTTTTTTAAATCGCCCCAAAATATGCTAAGTTGAGCACGGAAAAGGGGGGAGACTGAATTTTACAAATTCAGTTTTTTCTCGAAAAAGTGGGTTCAAAAGGGGTTTTCTAGGTTTGAATGAAAAAAGTAAGAAAAGGATCGCTACTAATGAAACATTGCTTTTTTAAATCGTGCCAATATGGAAAAAAGTTAGAGCACGGAAAAGTTGAGAAAACTAAAATTTTTAAAAATTCACGTTTTTCTCGAAAAGGGGGTTAAAAATGAGTTTTTTGGGTTTTGAAGACAAAGAAAGAAAAACGGGATGAGCTACTTATAAACATTTTTTTTTTAAAAACGTCCCAATATGGAAAAGGGGTTTAGAAGGAAAATTGAAAAAAACTGAATTTTCCAAATTCACGATTTTCTCGAAAAGGGGTTCAAAATGGTTTTTCAAATTTTGAATGACAAAAGTAAGTAAACTGGATCGCTACTAAATGAAACTTTGGGCTTTTAAAATCGTCCAATTGGCAAAGTTAGAGCAGGAAAAGTTGAGGAAAACTGAATTTTTACAAATTCACGATTTTCTAAAAAAAAGGGGGTTAAAAAAGATTTTTTAGGTTAATGACAAAAAAAAGTAAACTGTTGAGCTACTAACTAAAACTTTGTTTTTTAAAAATCGTCCCATCGTACCAATATTTTCAAGTTAGAGCACGGAAAAAGTGGAGAATACTGAATTTTGACAATTCACGATTTCTCGAAAAGTGGGTCAAATGAGTTTCTAAGTGATATGACAAAAGTAAGTAAACTGGATGCGCTACCTAAACTGAACATTGCTTTTTAAAATTCGTCTCAATATTGGCCAAAGTTAGATGCAACGGAAAAGTTGAGAAAACTGATTTTACAAATTCACGATTTTCTCGAAAAGTGGGTCAAAATGGTTTCTGGTTTGAATGACAAAAGTAAGTAACCTGGATTGAGCTACTAACTGACACATGTCTTTAAATCGTTGCCAATATTGGCAAAGTTAGAGCTCGGAAAAGTTGAGAAAACTGAATTTTACAAATTCACGATTTCTCGAAAATGGGTTCAAAAGTAATTTTCTAGGTTTGAAATGACAAAAGTAAAGTAAACTGGATGCGCTATATCGAAGCAATGCTTTTTTAAATCGTCCCCACTATTGACAAAGTTAGAGCATGGAAAAAGTTGAGAATACTGAATTTTTCTCAATTCACGATTTTCTCGAAAAGTGGGTTTCAAATGAGTTTTCTGGGTTTAAATGACATAGGTAAGAAAACTGGATGAGCTACTACTGAGACATTGCTTTTTTAAATCGTCCCAAATATTGGCCTAAGTAGAGCACGGAAAAAGGTGAGAGAAACTGAATTTACAATTCACGATTTCTCGAAAAGTGGGTTCAAAATGAGTTTTCTAGGTTTGAAGACAAAAAGTAAGTAAAGGATGCGCTACTAACTGAAACATTGCCTTTTTAATCGTGCAATATTGGCAAAAGTTAGAGCACGGAAAAGTGAGAAAACTGAATTTTTACAAATTCACGATTTTCTCGACAAAAGTGGTTCAAATGAGTTTTCTAGGTTTGAATGACAAAAGTAAGTAAAACGGGATGGCTACTAACTGAAACATGCTTTTTAAAATCGTCCCAATTTTGGCAAAGTTAGAGCAGGAAAAAGTTGAGAAAACTGAATTTTTACAAATTCACGATTTTTCGAAAAGTGGGTTAAAATGAGTTTTTTAGGTTTGAATGACAAAAGAAAGTAAACGGGATGAGCTACTTAACTGAAACATTGTTTTTTTTAAAAACGTGCAATATTGGCAAAGTTAGAGAGGGAAAAGTTGAGAAAAACTAAATTTTTTCCAATTTCACGATTTCCTGAAAAGTGGGTTCAAAATGAGTTTTCAAAGGTTGAATGACAAAAGTAAGTAAACTGATGGCTACTAACTGAAACATTGCTTTTTTAAAATCCCCAATTTTGGCAAGTTAGAGCACGGAAAAGGTTGAGAAAACTGAATTTTTACAATTCACGATTTTCTCGAAAAGTGGGTTCAAAATGAGTTTTTCTAGGTTTGAATGACAAAAGAAAGTGAACTGTATGAGCTACTAACTGAAACTTGCTTTTTTAAATCGTCCCAATATTGGCTAAGTTAGAGCACGGAAAAGGTGAGAGAACTGAATTTTTACAAATTCACGATTTTCTCGAAAAGTGGGTTCAAAATGAGTTTTTCTGGTTTGAATGACAAAAGTAAGTAAACTGGATGCGCTACTAACTGAAACATTGTTTTATAAATCGTGCCAATTTTGGCAAAGTTAGAGCACGGAAAAGTTGAGAAAACTGAATTTTTACAAATTCACGATTTTCTCGAAAAGTGGGTTAAAAATTAATTTTCTAGGTTTGAATGACAAAAGTAAGTAAACTGGATGCGCTACTAACTGAAACATTGCTTTTATAAATCGTCCTAATATTGGCAAAGTTAGAGTACTGAATTTTTACAAATTCACGATTTTCTCGAAAAGTGGGTTCAAAATGAGTTTTCTAGGTTTGAATGACAAAAGTAAGTGAACTGTATGAGCTACTACTGAAACATGCTTTTTTAAATCGTCCCAATATTGGCTAAGTTAGAGCAACGGAAAAGTTGAGAAAACTGAATTTTTCCAAGTTCACGATTTTCTTGAAAAGTGGGTTCAAAATAAGTTTTCTGGGTTTGAATGACAAAAGTAAGAAAACTGGATGAGCTACTAACTGAGACATTGCTTTTTTAAATCGTCCCAATATTGGCTAAGTTAGAGCACGGAAAAAGTGAGAAACCTGAATTTTTACAAATTCACGATTTTCTCGAAAAGTGGGTTCAAAATGAGTTTTCTAGGTTTGAATGACAAAAGTAAGTAAACTGGATGCGCTACTAACTGAAACATTGCTTTTTTAAATCGTGCCAATATTTTCAAAGTTACAGCATGGAAAAGTTGAGAAAACTGAATTTTTACAAATTCACGATTTTCTCGAAAAGTGGGTTCAAAATGAGTTTTCTGGGTTTGAATGACATATGTAAGAAAACTGGATGAGCTACTAACTGAAACATTGCTTTTTTAAATCGTCCCAATATTGGCAGAGTTAGAGCACGGAAAAGGTGAGAGAACTGAATTTTTACAAATTCACGATTTTCTCGAAAAGTGGGTTCAAAATTAGTTTTCTAGGTTTGAATGACAAAAGTAAGCAAAAACGGGATGCGCTACTAACTGAAACATTGCTTTTTTAAATCGTGCCAATATTGGCAAAGTTAGAGCACGGAAAAGTTGAGAAACACTGAATTTTTACAAATTCACGATTTCTCGAAAAGTGGGTTCAAAATGAGTTTTCTGGGTTTGAAATGACAAATGATAAGAAAACTGGATGAGCTACTAACTGAGACATTGCTTTTTAAAATCGTCCCAATATTGCTAAGTTAGAGCACGGAAAAGTTGAGAAAACTGAATTTTTACAAATTCACGATTTTCTCGAAAAGTGGGTTAAAAATTAGTTTTCTGGGTTTGAATGACAAAAGTAAGAAAACTGGATGAGCTACTAACTGAGACATTGCCTTTTTAAATTGTCCCAATATTGCTAAGTTAGCAGCGGAAAAGTTGAGAAAACTAAATTTTTTACAAATTCACGATTTTCTCGAAAAGTGGGTTCAAATGAGTTTTTTAAGTTTGAAATACAAAAGTAAGTAAACTGGATGCGTACTAACTGAAACATTGCTTTTTTAAAATCGTCCCAATATTGGCAAAGTTAGAGCACGGAAAAGTTGAGAAAACTGAATTTTTACAAATTCACGATTTTCTCGAAAAGTGGGTTAAAAATTTAAATTTTTCTAGGTTTGAATGACAAAAGTAAGTAAACTGGATGCGCTACTAACTGAAAATTGCTTTTATAAATCGTCCCAATATTGGCAAAGTTAGAGCACGGAAAAGTTGAGAAAACTGAATTTTTACAAATTCACGATTTCCTTGAAAAGTGGGTTCAAAATGAGTTTTCTAGGTTTGAATGACAAAAGTAAGAAAACTGAATGAGCTACTAACTAAGACATTGCTTTTTTAAATCGTCCCAATATTGGCTAAGTTAGGGGCACGGAAAAGGTGAGAGAACTAAATTTTTTTTCCAAATTCACGATTTTCTCGAAAAGTGGGTTTAAAAAGTTTTCTGGGTTTGAATGACAAGAGTAAGAAAACTGGATGAGCTACTAACTGGGGACATTGCTTTTTTAAATCGTCCCAATATTGGCTAAGTTAGAGCACGGAAAAAGTGAGAAACCTGAATTTTTACAAATTCACGATTTTCTCAAAAAGGTGGGTTCAAAATGAGTTTTTCTAGGTTTGAATGACAAAAGTAAGAAAACTGGTATGCGCTACTAACTGAAACATTGCTTTTTTAAATCGTGCCAATATTTTCAAATTTAAACAGCATGGAAAAGTTGAAAAAACTGAATTTTTACAAATTCACGATTTTCCCCCCGAAAAGTGGGTTCAAAATGAGTTTTTTTGGGTTTGAAAGCCCATATGTAAAAAAACTGGATGAGCTACTAACTGAGACATTGCTTTTTTTAATCCAATATTGCAGAGTTAGAGCACGGAAAAGGTGAGAGAACTGAATTTTTTCAAATTCACGATTTTCTCGAAAAGGGGGCTCAAAATTAATTTTTCTAGGTTTGAATGACAAAAGTAAGCCAAAAAGGGGATGCGCTACTAACTGAAACATTGCTTTTTTTAAATCGTGCCAATTTTGGGGCAAAGTTAGAGCACGGAAAAGTTGAGATTACTTAATTTTTACAAATTCACGATTTTCTCGAAAAGTGGATTTTCTGGGTTTGAATGACAAATGAAAGAAAACTGGATGAGCAAACTAACTGAGACATCCCTTTTTAAATCGGTCCCAATATTGGCAAAGTTAGAGCCGGAAAAGTTGAGAAAACTAAATTTTTACAAATTCCGTTTTTCCCTCGAAAAGTGGGTTCAAAATGAGTTTTCTAGGTTTGAATGACAGAAGTAAGTAACTGAAATGAGCTACTAACTGAAACATTGGTTTTTTAAATCGTGACAATATTTTAAAAGTTACAGCAGGAAAAGTTGAAAACTGAATTTTTACAAATTCACGATTTCCTTGAAAAGTGGGTTCAAAATGAGTTTTCTAGGTTTGAATGACAAAAGTAAGTGAACTGTATGAGCTACTAACTGAAACATTGCTTTTTTAAATCGACCCAATATTGGCTAAGTTAGAGCACGGAAAAGGTGGGAGAACTGAATTTTACAAATTCACGTTTTTTCTAGAAAAGTGGGTTCAAAATTAGTTTTCTGGGTTTGAATGACAAATGTAAGAAAACTGGATTACTACTAACTGAGACATTGCTTTTTAAAATCGTCCCAATATTGGCTAAGTTAGAGCACGGAAAAGGTGAGAGAACTGAATTTTTACAAATCACGATTTTCTCAAAAAAAGTGGGTTCAAAATGAGTTTTCTGGTTTGAATGACAAAAGTAAGTAAACTGGATGAGCTACTAACTGAAACATTGTTTCTTTAAAATCGTGCCACTATTGCAAAGTTAGAGCACGGAAAAGTGAAAAACTGAATTTTTACAAATTCACGATTTTCTCGAAAAGTGGGTTCAAAATTAATTTTCTAGGTTTGAATGACAAAAGTAAGCAAAAACGGGATGCGCTACTAACTGAAACATTGCTTTTATAAATCGTCCCAATATTGGCAAAGTTAGAGTACTGAATTTTTACAAATTCACGATTTTCCCTCGAAAGTGGGTTCAAAATGAGTTTCTAGGTTTGAATTACAAAAGTAAGTAAACTGTATGAGCTACTAACTGAAACATTGCTTTTTTTAAATCGTCCCAAATATTGCCCAAAGTTTAGAGCATGGAAAATTTTAAGAATACTAAATTTTTTAAACAAATTCACGATTTTCTCGAAAGTGGGTTCAAAATGAGTTTTTTTCTGGGTTTAAATGACAAAATGTAAAAACTGGATGAGCTACTAACAAAGACATTGCTTTTTTAAATCGTCCCAATATTGGCTTAGTTAGAGAAACGGAAAAGGTGAGAGACTGAATTTTTACAAATTCCAAAACGATTTTCTCGAAAAGTGGGTTCAAAATGAGTTTTCTGGGTTTGAATGACAAAAGTAAGTAAACTGGATGAGCTACTAACTGAAACATTGTTTCTTTAAATCGTGCCAATATTGGCAAAGTTAGAGCACGGAAAAGTTGAGAAAACTGAATTTTTACAAATTCACGATTTTCTCGAAAAGTGGGTTAAAAATTATTTTCTAGGTTTTGAATGACAAAAGTAAGTAAACTGGATGCGCTACTAACTGAAACATTGCTTTTATAAATCGTCCCCAAATATTGGCAAAATTTTAGAGCACGGAAAAGTTGAGAAACTGAATTTTTTACAAATCACGATTTTCTCGAAAAGTGGGTTCAAAATGAGTTTTCTGGGTTTAAATGACAAATGAAAGAAAACTGGATAAGCTACTAACTGATACATGCTTTTTGTAATCGTCCCAATATTGGCAAGTTTATAGCACGGAAAAGGTGAGAGAACTGAATTTTTACAAATTCCGATTTTTCGAAAAGTGGGTTCAAAATTAGTTTTCTGGTTTGAATGACAAAAGTAAGCAAAAACGGGATGCGCTACTAACTGAAACATTGCTTTTTTAAATCGTGCCAATATTGGCAAAGTTAGAGCACGGAAAAGTTGAGAACACTGAATTTTTACAAATTCACGATTTTCTCGAAAAGTGGGTTCAAAATGAGTTTTCTGGGTTTGAATAACAAATGTAAGAAAACTGGATGAGCTACTAACTGAAACATTGCTTTTTTAAATCGTCCCAAATTGGTAAGTTAGAGCACAGAAAGTTTGAGAAAACTAAGTTTTTACAAATTCACGATTTTCCCTCGAAAAGTGGGTTCAAAATGAGTTTCTAAGTTTGAATTACAAAAGAAAGTAAACGGGATGCGCTACTAACTGAAACATTGCTTTTTAAATCGTCCCAATATTGGCAAAGTTATAGCACGGAAAAGTTTGAGAAAACTGAATTTTTCCAAATTCACGATTTTCTAAAAAGTGGGTTCAAAATAAGTTTTCTGGGTTTGAATGACAAAAGTAAAAAAACCTGGATGAGCTACTAACTGAGACATTGCTTTTTAAATCGTCCCAATATTGGGCAAATTTTAGAGCAGGGAAAAAAAGTTGAGAAAACTAAATTTTTACAAATTCACGATTTTCTCAAAAAGTTTTTTCAAAATGAGTTTTCTAGTTTGAATTACAAAAGTAAGTAAAACTGGATGCGCTACTAACTGAAACATTGCTTTTTTAAATCGTCCCAATATTGGCAAAGTTAGAGCACGGAAAAGTTTGAGAGAACTGAATTTTTACAAATTCCGATTTTCTCGAAAAGTGGGTCAAAATAAGTTTTCTGGGTTTGAATGACAAAAGAAAGAAAATTTGATGAGCTCAACTGAGACTTGTTTTTTTTAAAGCCCCAAAATTGGGCAAAGTTAAGCACGGAAAAAGTGAGAAACCTGAATTTTTACAAACACGATTTTCTCGAAAAGTGGTTTAAAAGAGTTTTTTGGGTTTTTGAATGACAAAAGTAAGAAAAACTGGATGCGCTACTAACGAAACATTGCTTTTTTAAATCGTGCCAAAATTTTAAAGTTACAGCATAAAAATTTGAGAAAACTAAATTTTTACAAATTACGTTTCTCGAAAAGTGGGTTCAAAGAGTTTTCTGGGTTTGAATGAAAAATTAAAGAAACTGGATGAGCTCTTACTAACATTGCTTTTTTAAAGCCCCCTTTTGGCAGAGTTAGAGCAGGGGAAAAGGTGAGAGAATAAATTTTTACAAATTCACGATTTTCTCAAAAGTGGGTTAAAAATTAGTTTTCTTTTTTTAAATGAAAAAAGAAAGCAAAAACGGATGCGCACAAACTAAACATTGCTTTTTTAAATCGTCCCAAAGGGGAAAAAATTTAGAGCAGGGAAAAAGTTGAGAAAACTGCATTTTTACCAAATTCCGTTTTTCTCAAAAAGGGGGGTAAAAATGAGTTTTTGGTTTTAAATGAAAAAATTAAGTAAACGGATGGCTACTAACTGAAACATTTTTTTTTAAAAATGGGCCCAAATATTGGCAAAGTTAGAGCACGGAAAAGTTGAGAAAATTTAATTTTTTACAAATTCCGTTTTTCTGAAAAGGGGTTCAAAATGAGTTTTCGGGGTTTTGAAGACAAAAGTAACTAAAAACATTGCTTTTTAAAAAATGCCCAATTTTTCAAATTGGACAGGGAAAAGTTGAGAATATAAATTTTTTTCAAATTCACGATTTTCTAAAAAAGGGGGGGTTTTAAAATGATTTTTTTGGGTTTAAATTTAAAAACAAAAGTGAATTGAGGCTTTTTACGATACTTGCTTTTTGTGATCCCCCCAAATATTCGCAATTTACAGCACGAAAAGCGAGATTCCCCAAATTTTTTAAAAATTCACGATTTCTCGAAAAGGGGTTAAAAATATTTTTTCCTGGGTTTGAATGACAAACAAAGTGAATAGGTTAGCTATTTACGGATACATTGTTTTTTGTGTCGTCCCAATATTGGCAATGTTATAGCATAAAAAAGCTAAAAAACTAAATTTTTAAAAATTTCACGATTTTCTCAAAAAAGGGGGTTTCAAAATGAGTTTTCTGGGTTTGAATGACAAATGTAAGTAAACTGTATGCGCTAAAAAACTGAAACATTGCTTTTTTAAACGCCCCAATATTTTCAAATTTTAGAGCAGGAAAAAAGTTGAAAATTTCTAATTTTTCAAAATTCACATTTCTGAAAAGGGGGGTTCAAAATGAGTTTTCTGGGTTTTGAATGACTATGTATGTAAGTAAAATGGATGAGCTACTAACTGATACTTTGCTTTTTAAAGTGCCAATATTGGCAAAGTTAGAGCACGGAAAAGTTGAGAAAATGAATTTTACAAATTTCACGTTTTTCCCCCGAAAAGGGGGTTCAAAATGAGTTTTCTAGGTTTTGAATGCAAAAGTAAGAAAAACTGGATGCGTAAAAACTGAAACATATCTGTTTTAAATCGTGCCAATATTGGCAAAGTTAGAGCACGGAAAAAGTTGAAAAAAATTGAATTTTAAAAATTTCACGATTTTTTCGAAAAGTGGGTTAAAATGAGTTTCGGGTTTTGAATGACAAAAGTAACTGAAACATTTTTTTTAAAAATCGTCCCAATATTTCAAATTAGAGCACGGAAAATTTAAAAAAAAAACTGAATTTTTCAAATTCACGATTTTCCCGAAAAGGGGTTAAAAAATTAATTTCTGGGTTTTGAAGAAAAAGTAAGTAAACTGGAGCGCACTAACTGAAACATTGTTTTTTATAAATCTCCCAAATTTTGGCAAAGTTAGGCACGGAAAATTTGGAATACGGAATTTTTAAAAAATTCACGTTTTTCTCAAAAAGTGGGTTCAAAATGATTTTTCTGGTTTAAAATGCATATGTAAAAAAAGGGATGAGCAAAACAACAAGACATTGTTTTTTTTAAATCGTCCCAATTTTGGGGCAGAGTTAGGCACGG